>JANHFX010005495.1:316069-375424 GCA_027560015.1 Chloroceryle amazona
CATGGTTAGAGTTACTACCATGGACTGGTGTGCAGACCAAGGCCACTGCTGGATCTTGTGTACCAACCACACTGGGGGTGCAGGAAAGTGAAAGGCGGCACCTGCAGGGAGGAGCGGACAGGGCAGGTCACCCCAAACTGACCAACGAGGGATTCCAGCCCATAGATGGCATATTCAGTATAAAGCAGAGGGACCTGGAGGTCTACAGCCGCTCTCTCTCTGGGGGTTCCCAGGCTGCTCTCCCCTCTTGGACAGCTTTGCCAGCTTTGCTCAGCTTGGCTCAGGTCCTCTTCCAGGTTCTTCCTCAGAGCATCCAAGGAGGAGGCTGTCCTTTCTGCCTTCAATCCCAATGAGTGTGTTCTTGAATCTGGTACCAGAACCCAGCTCCTGAACACAGCTCCCATCTGCTGCTGGGCCCAGGCTGGGACTCCCCCAGTGCTGCTCCACAGCATTAGTGGTGACAGTGATGTAACTGCCATCAGGGGGGTTGGGTTCAATACTGTTCTGTATATATTTGCACATATTCTATTAATATTATTACTATTTTAATTTCCATTACAGCTGTTCCAGTTCCCTTTTCTAATGGGTGAGTCTCTCTCCCTTATTCCCTTTCTCTTCCCCTCTGGGGATGGGGGGGGTTTAACAGAGAGCGTCTGTTATAGGTCTGAGGGGCCGCCCTGACCCTAACCCATGACAGGGACTCTGCTCTGGCAGGAGGGTTGCACTCAATGATGTCCAGAGGTCCCTTCCAACCCCTACCATTCTATGATGCTATGATCTCACATATCAAGAACAGTATCCAACTATACTGCAGAACATCAGCAATATGACTGACAGAAAATATGCTTTGAAAAAAGCTTTGCAATTAAATTTAAATACAGAAAAGGAAAAGGGGCACACTAAATCCTATTTCAAAAGTATAAGAAAACGTAAATAGGACAGACTTCATATAAACCACAGAAATTAATGCTGAAGTAAGAAAAAGAAATGTCTGACTATTAGAAAAGTTAAAAATGGAACATGATACTTAAGGTGGCTCTGGAAGTCTCATTCTTAAAGGCTGATAGGGCCAGGTTAATAGTATTTTCAAGAAAATGATTCCAAAATGTTACAGTCTTATTTCACTGAAACAGCAATTCTTTCACAGTACATTAACAAATTTCTCTGGCTGCAATCAAACCTGGGGAGAAGTGGAAACAAGAGGGAGGAAAAGGAGTTTAGTGGTCAGTAGTCATTCTGTAACCAGACCCACTGTGTGGTGGCACAAATCACAGAATAATTTACACTGAAAGGCAATTCCAGAGTCACTATCTAACCCTGTGCTTAAAGCATGGAAAATAATGAAATTGCATCAGGTCATTCAAAGCCTTGTCCAGAATTTTTCAGTATCTTTAAAGGCATCAATTTCACAGCACTTTTGGACAACCAGTTCCACTATTTGAGCAGCCTCACTCATTGTGAAAAGGACTTTTTTTCCTAGTACCTACCCAGAATCTACATGGCTGCCACTTGCTACAGTCACCTCGTGATACACCTCGATTGAAGAATCAGACGTATATTGTTGACTGCTGCAGCTCCTGGGCTTGTCCATCAGCTCTCCTGGACCCCTCTGCTACCGAGAGCAGCCTCCTGTGCAATCCTACCTAACAGTTCCCTAAAGATTCCTAAATTTGCTATCCTGCTACTTGCCTTCCTCACTTGCCTTGGAATATTAAACTCTACCATCTCAGGGCAACTGTAACCAAGGCTGGCATCAAACCTCACCCCCTAACTGGATCTTCATTAGTTACAAGTAGCAGATACCACGCAGCACATGCCAAATCAAGTCATCCAGCACCTGTACACAAAAAGCGCCCTTAAAGTACTCCAGAAACCCTCATCTGCATTTGGAAGACTTCTTTCAGTTGTTAAGTGCCCGTCCAGCTTCGCTTCTTGATTGAGTGGTCTGTAACAAACGCACACGGCACCACCCTGTTGGGACTCCTCTGCTCTTGATCCAAAAGCATTTAAGCGGCCCATCGCTCATTCTCTAACAGTTCCCTGTGCACTTCTTCATCTCTGCTCTACCTTCTTAAATAACCCATATCCATCAGTTAGTGCACCCTGTCCATGCAAGCTGCCCACTATACCTTCTGATGACACCAGAGCTCTGCAACCGCACACTAACCTCTAATTCCTCCTCCATGTGCTTTTGCAAATTCACCTGTAAGCGTCTGCCACGGGCTTTTGATCACATCTCAGGGCAGATTCACTGATCCTAAACCATTGTGTTCTCCTGCTCACGCTTCCCCCTTCTTGCACTGCTCTACAGGTTTGGAGGCCATCCTGCAATGTATGAGATTTGAAGCCAGACTCACCGGACTAGCAAGGCTGCTGGAAAAAATGTTCACACCTTGCTTCATCAGGAGAGTGACAAGAAGCACCCAGAGCCACAGGACGAGGAGATAATGTTCATTAAGCAGGCAAGAGTTTTGACAAACTAAAATAGATATAAAATGGAAGCATAAATAAATTCTTCATACTACTCCCAGCTGAACCTTTCTGTGCTTCCTGTAATAATTCCTTCTGAGATCTGAACACTGACAAATCTTTGCATATTCTTCTAAAAATAAGGATCGCCTGCATGTGAACAAATTCTCTGAAATAATTCTGAACAAAATTCCATTTCTGAAGTCAAAATGTAGATGGCACAAACTGAAGGAATACTCTGAAAAGTAATAATCTATGGTGGGTCTAACAAAAAGTGCGTAAAGATCACAAAGAGAAGCTTTATTTGCCTTTCATCTTCCATACAGGGAATGTGATGATTCTGAACTCACGATTTTCAAGAAGTCAGGTAAAAATTATCGGTAAAAAGACAAAAATCTTAGAGCAATCAGCAAAACACACAGCACTCTAGAAAATTTAAAGGACACTTAGTACAGATGCCTTGATCCACAAGTCAGAATGCATAGGAGATCCCTGAAGAAAATACTGTATAAAAATATTTAGAAAATATGAAGAGAAGCATAATTTGAAAATAGTAGCCTCCTTAATACTCCGTCTGTTCAAATCCAGTGTTCAAACAAACCCCAGTTGTTAAGCTGATACCAGATGCTGTCTAACAGATGCTAAAAAAGGTGGCAGCATGTTCTTAATTTATACTATCTCACTACACCTATTATCTGAAAGATACACTGAACTGCATTACTCCGGATTTTTCCTTACTAGAAATGCCATGGACGTAAGCTTTCTCATAAGAAGGTTTATTTGGCTAATAATTTTCATTCTATCAAAAATGTACAAAGGTTAAATAGAGTATAGCTATGTTGTCTTTATGCCTTCGGCCCTCCAAAAGTATGTGAAAATTGATCAAGTTTTACAATACTTTCACAAACTAAGCACTGAAAATCTCATTACTTGAACTCCTGAATATTTCAATGGATAAAGCCATGGAAAATGGATCTTCCATACCAGAGAATACTTCTAGTGCTCCTCAAGACATAGAGATACAGCCTGAAATCCTCATCCTCGTGAAGTATTTTTTGCCCCTCACAGGAGTTCCCTACAAATAACTTTTCACTGCAGCCAATGTAATCCACAGGCTTAAAATCTGAAGCCTTTGTTTATGTGATGGTTTCATGTGGTATCAACCAATACAGGAAGAATTTCTGGAGCTGTATGCTGAATAATATAGCCCCTTCCCTTGGAAACAATATAAGGTTAACTTGTAACAAAATTGTCTGAACTGTGTTTGCTAAAATACAAATTTCTATCCTCGTGTATAAACTTAGAAGAGAAGGGTTAGCTGGAAGAGTTCAAAAAAGATCAAAGATGATAGGCACCAACCAAAGAGATCACTTGGACTTACTATGCAAGAGACTTCTGCAAAACTGCACTCTCTAGTAAGGAGTATAAGCAACTCTATCCCTTTCTATGTTTGTTTGTTTTTTTTTTCTACACATACTTTTAATCTCTCAGCTGCATTTAGGTTGGTTTCTGAAGGAAAACAGGTCTTATGCTGCTAAGGTATCCACCCCTTCCTCCGTCTGTCTGTCCATCAGTGTGTCTGAAATAAACTCTGATGGCCAGTGTCGAGTTACTCTGGTGGGAGGATAGGTATCTCAACAAAGAGTTTATCAAGTGAGGGGAGAATTTATTTTTTTTTTCACTTGTTCACATCTAAATGTTGCTGTAAGAAGGAAAAGGATGAGAATGACTCCAGCTGGGACATGGAATCTTTAAAACACTGTCCACATTTCTTCAAGCATTTTGAAGCACCTGTGCAATTTGTTGCCTTTCATTAGAATAGTTTTAGTTCTAGGAAAAGAAAGAACATTCCTAACAAATCTTAAAAACACAGAAACTAATACTTGCACTGAATTTAACACGCAGAATTCACATCTTGTTCTATCGGTTTTCTATGGCACTGACTTACCTGAGAGCCATGACAGTTTGGGTATCAAAATTAGCTTTAAATACAGAAACACAGAAGGGATGTAAACAGTGTTGCTCAGCAACAGAAATGAATGAGGATGTATTTTTACACCCTCACAAAATTATTAACAGTTATGCATTCAATTCCAGCAGAAGAATTCCACTATGTTACCAAAGTATATTTATATCTTTCCATTATAGAAATTTTCTAAGTGAGCTTTTGTTAAATATTGACAGAAATCATCCTGAAATGTTCCTTAGGGAGCCTGGATGGAACTAGGCACTAGGAACCTCATTTATGTCTCAAGCCTTGCCTTTGACTAATGTTGTGCAGCTAATTTAACAACTAGTAATGAAAAATCATTTCCGATCGCTAGATAAAAGTACAATTAAAGTACAAAAAGACACCTCTAAAGGAAGAACAGGATTCAATTGCCACTCTTCCCTCATTTCCTGCCGCCCACTATCACGTGAATTTGAGGATGAACTGAGGGAAAAATAAAAATCTCCTGGAAGATGCCGAGTATCAACACATGGCTTGGGGGGCTGTTGGTTGCACGGAATCATTCCCTGATGAAAATGGTTATTTTTGACAAGGCAAGAACAAGTTTTTGTTTGTTTGTTGTTTCTTTTTTCCTTTTTTTTTTTTGTAATAGAAATCATAAAATTTACAACACCACCAATGGTTTATTTTAACTCTAAATTGAATGTAATTTCTCATTAATAATCATAAGGCACTATTTTACTGCATTTAGAATAATTATGGGGATTTTGTGTTTAGAATGACTAAGTCATCACGCAAGTCCTTTTTAAGCTTTAAAAAGACTATCCAAGATTAGATATATTACTAAATCTGTAAAGAGGACTTGGAACTAAATTATTCTAATATGTTCTGATTTTCTCAAATTTAATTAATATATATGAAAACTCTCTAAATCTAGCTTCATATATTTCTTCATGATTCAGTTTGTCAGTGTGGAGAAGAAGAGAAAAAAATGACCCTACTCATCAATCCTAACTCTATTTCCTCAGTTCCCTAAAAGTTGTGAGAAAACACACAGGGTTTGTGTCAGGCTCAGTGACTCAGAAAAAGCCATTATAGTAAGACCCAAGCATCATCTAAATAATATACAGCACAATTAACCTTAAACAGTCTATAATTATGATAAGCTTCATAGTTCTAATTAATTTTCTTTTCAGTAACAGTACTATAAAGTGAGTTGAATTATACAATAAAATGTGTCATAGGGCATCTATTTATATTTTTTTAAAGCAAGTATTTATGAAAGGATATAATTTTCCAGCAAATATCCAGCTTGCTGTTAATCTCCAGACCTTTTGCTTGTTGCCTTTCTTCTTCCAGCTGCTTTGCATTCGCAAACTGTGTCCCATCAGTAGGGGACTCTGGGAAGCTCTCAAAATTGAATTTGTCCACTTGGATAGCCATCCTGTAGCAAAGGGAAAAGAAAGAGGAAAAAAAGGCAGGATTTTTACTATAAAGGTTTTAAAGATACTACTTCTGTAGAAAATGCAGATCACTGTGAAACCAAGTGCTACAATATTAGTATATTTGTCTTGGTAGCTTGCAGTCTGTGTACTAACAGTGTATAAGCCATATGATTTATGCTACTGAAACCAGAAGGTTAAGCCTATTGAAGATGGTAAGGTTTTTTAGAAATCAGCAAACAACATCTTACTGCCTGTGTGTGTGGTACACAAGGCATCTGGTTTGCAGTTGCAACCAGTTGATCTTCACCGAGTATCTGCAGAGGTTCATCTGCCTCCACTCTTCCCATCTAAGGCTCCTAGTGTGCTTAAGACTTGCTGAAAAAAAGCAGCAAGGCTGGGCCAAATGCTGATGAAAATACCATCTGAAGTAGTTTCTTAACTCCTACCTATGCACAAATGAAACAAAATATTATATACAGAAATGTCTCCTGAAGTGAAGGGTAACACACTTAGAAAGCCATGCGCACTTCACTGGTTTTACGAGTCCTCTCCTACATTTTCCTTTAGATTTCCTTACAAAACTCAGGCAGGAAAGACAACCACAGTACTGGTACCTAAACGTGGCCCTTGTCTTTTTCTTTGAAAAGCTACTAAGATCTTGCTTAATGTATCTTCATGAATTACAGGCAAGATTAATTTCAATATCGCAGTACAATTCATTGGTAGTAAATGGTTAACTAATTGCTTTATTAAATGTACAGTAAGGCATAAAAGTAAATTAAATTAAATATATTATGCTATAATGCATACTAAATACTTATATGTTAAACTAGAATCACTAATCTAATAGAAAAGAGAATTTAGACCAGCTCACATCACATGAAATGCGGTTATAGCAGACCTAATATACAGGTTTAATTTCCTGAATCATCTGAAATAGAAAAATAATTAAGGAAAAATTAAAATATATTGCTCTTGAGATGACTTTGCACTTAAGCAAAACAGAGGACCAAGCAACAGCTTGAAAACTATTTGTGATGAAATGCAACTACAGTCCAAGAAGGGGTAAAGGAAGGGCATTTGACAACAGCACAGGATTAGTATTATTCCTTTATCTATTTCTACAAATAAAGAGGGAAACATATTCTACAGATGTTGCCAAAAGGAAAACACTTGTAACAACAGTCAACAAGAAAGGGCTTTGAAATCTCCCCAGACCAGAAAAGATTTTCTATAATTAGAATTTATTTAAGAGAATCTTTACCGTAAAGAAACTCACAGGAAATGCACAGCAATTACAAGAACAAGGAATAAGTTCAAGTTTATGAAGTTTACTGTGGAAAGATGAATTCAAAGAGGCCCAGCATGCCTCACCCTGAGCAAAGAAAGTGCCAGCTGAGGAGAAGCTGTTATCCTTCCAAGACTACCTTCATCATTAAAAAGTACATAAACAACACTGAGACAAAGGTGGCATAATTACTGTTTCTTTAAGGCATCTCTTCTGCAGACTGCATCTTTTCTGATCCTCATATCTAAAAATCAAAAAAAGCTGAACAATTAATCTGTTCTTCTGTAAGAGGTGTTTTTGTTGTGGCTATTTTTTCATACAGCAAAAGATCATTAAGAGTTCTTCATTTACATGCAAAGACCAGCACATGCTGGGCATATAAAAAAAGCTAAAATGAGCTGCAAGAGTGTATCACAGTAACTGCAGGAATGATGGTAGAAATAAAGAATGTAATGAAAAATACCTGGGTACAATCTATAGAGTGGGTTTAAAATCTATGACCAACAATATCATTTCTTGTTGGCACAGAAGTATGATTCGATTCTGCAAATGCAGGCTGAGTATCCTGGATTTTGTATGGACAATGCATGTGGAAGACAGAGACACAACTGGAATACCCAAAAAATATTTCTGAGACAATTTGTTTCTGAGATTATTTCATCAGTCTGTGATAGATAAGCAGATGTAAACCCAGTATTTGAGTTCTTGTATCTGCACAGTATTCTTAAGTTCTCACGTAAATACCACAGTTGCTTGTAGTGCTGTTCTGCCAACAAATTATCTTAGTTTCTGAACAGTCATGTTTAGAATCCGTCACCCAACAGACCCAGAGAACAGCTCTCATCTAATTATTGTGCCACACATTTCTAAGTGATTGATACATTAAAAAAACATTCCTGCCTATCAATATCTATTATATAATTGGGGGCATTCAGATTGTATTCTTCTGTTAACAGATTATTACTGGCAATACAGTATTTTTTTCTGGAAATTAAATATACATGTAAGCACTTTTTTTTTTCTGACGCTCTACTATCAGTGTCAGCTTTGGGAACACACCCTAGATTATTCCTAGGAATGGTTGTTTATTGTACAGCTCTGTTTCAAAGCAATTTTGTTAAGTTCCAAGGCATGGAAAACTTCAGAAAATAGGGCTCCTGCTCCTACTACTCAAAATGTCTACAGATTTTTCACATTTTTTAACCATGTTTTTATTTATATTGTATATACTGTATTTATCACAGTGCCACCTCGCATTTCCAACCTTAATGATTCTATGATTTTATGTTGCATGAGAGGATACAAAACCAGCACCAACAACATATTTGCCATCGACAAAGTGAAGAGGTCTGAGGAAAAGAGAACTACAGAGAGAAAAATCCCACGCAAAACAACCTGATGAATAAAGCTGTAGGCAGAATCCAGGAAAGCAACAAACAGGGATACAATAAAATTTTTCAAGACTATAGTTACACTCAAATTAAAGCATGACAAAATTAAATCCTAGCACTTTATTCAACATATATGCCTTTTAATATCAGTATTCTGCTTCCTCTTCTGCTAAAAATATTTGTATTGAGATTTGCCTCTGATTCTTTATCGTTGCTTCAGTATTTTTTCTTCAGCCTATGGCAAGTGTAGCAAATTGGAAGGCTTTACACAAAAATCAAAACAAAAACTGAATACTGTAACCTAAATCAGTCACTCATCCTTAAAAATTTACCCCTACATAAACACAGCTTCTTCATTTCACTTTTAATATGGTGATTTCTCCCATCTTAAAAAATGCATTTGACCAGTGAGGTATTACCAAATGGACAAACAACTCCCAAAGTCAGCTGATGGAATGAGAAAAAGGATAAGCTGGGCATTGGGTTACAATCACCAACTAAAAAAAGCAGTTTTTACGCACAATTTTTAAGTGGTCTGTAAACATCACAAGGGCTTTATCATGAAAGAAGCAGAAGGCGGTGAAAGGCAACCTCTCGGCCATCGCCCAACTTTGTCACTGTGTTGTGCATCAGAATAATGAAACTGAAACTTATTGTAGCTGTAAAAGCCTTTCTCCACTTAACTTACAACCTGTGTTTCTTGTCAAGAGATCTCTGCACCGCTTTTCTCCCCTAATTTTTTCTTGTTTGTTATGATACATGAGAATCTATAGAATCTATACAGAAAAGTAAAAATAAAAAAAGACAATTCAGATTGAAACAGGTGTTCAGTTTGCTACAAACAACCGGGCTAACAACGGCTCATGTTGTGCGAGGGTCACCGTATACACAGTACCTTTCCCTTCACAGACATTGTGTATCAGGGAAAGCATAAAAGATCCCAAAACACTAAAGTTTAAACATATACTTGCTTCGGGAAAAGGGACTAGAATTTCACTTTACCCTTCCTAACCTTCCACTAGCCTCATGAATTTCCTACAAGGAGAGTTTTCAGTAAATCATGAGGTATTTGTATAAAAACACTGTGATATGTAAAAAGTATTTAATAGCCAATCCTGCAAATGCAAACCACATTTTGTTTCTCTTGGGCTAACCTTGCTTGTGCAAGAGGAGGGATGAAGTAACAACATTTTCCACGAATAATGAAACAAGTGTATTTGGAAACTGTTCTGTCATGAAACAAGCCCAAGCCATTGTGACAGCTACTCAGACAACCAAGCATCATTACAGGGATGCAAATTATTCACATAGAAATTAAGTGAATGAAGAGGAAAAGGTCAGCTCATTGGCTATGCTGATGATATGTCTGCACAGTATCATCTCCCATCACCTGTCTGGATGACTTACAGGGGGGAAAAAAAATGGCAAACCTTGTGACGGTGCAGCAGATGTTTCAATGACAGTTATCTAAAGTCCTATTAAAGTAACAATACAGAATTATTAAAGACACCAGATAGTTCATTTCACCACTGCTCATAAAATGAGTTTCAACTTTACTGGAAGCAGCACTCTGACAACAAAATGCACGACAGAAAGGACTCTATATCAAGGAAAGAAAACCTTCCTGTAAATGGCATCGTGACGACTCCTGAGCCAGCACCCTGCACATCCCTCTTTGCTAAGGCAGTGCCAGTTAAAATTAAGCAGCATGGACGGTTTCACAGAAGTTGCAAGTACCAGATAAAATTAATAGGTGAAACATTCAGTAAGGGAGTATTGCCAGTAGTGCTATAAATTCTGCCCTTGTTCCTGGCAGGATAGAGGGCAGGTCCCAGGCACATCCCATCCCCTAGTGACGCATCTCAACTCTTGTGATGTCCTCATCTCTTAAATGAGGCTAAGTCTATGAAGTGAAATTAAATACGTGACACTCTCCAAATAGAACAGGGTTAAAAGCAGGCAGGTATTAAAAGAAAAGCAGAAACCTGGTTAACATACCAAGATTTTATCTTTCATTAAGTAAATAAAATACTGCTGCTTAGGTTGGAAGAATAAAATCTGGAGATAGTCCTTATTTAATTATCTTTAGGAAGGAACAATATAACTGGAGCCCAAAACCCCTTCCTCATGGCTAACTACCTATTTAAATGCTATCATTCACAGACCAGTTTGCAAGCTGCTTCCATAATGAAGCTGAAAGGAGGCGGTTGGAAACTTTATTCAATATTATGCTTCCTGTTCATCTGCCTTTCTTCTATAAAGTAGACAGGAGGGACACAGAGCCAGAGCACATTACTACTACTTATGCAAAATGCTTATGTATATGAAGAGTCCCTATATAGTCAGTGACTGTAAATTTCAGTAAAAAACAAAAGTGAGGATGATACTCTTGCTTTCACTTTCAGGAGGGGGGGAATGCATAAAGACAAGTCTACTTTAAAAAAAGAAACTTGACATGATTCTCCCATCGTGCAAACTCAGTAATAATGTTTTTATAACATTATGTTTCAAGTGCATCTAATTCCACCCTAAATACAAGTTCTGCAGCTCATCCAAAACGGTAGAGCAGCAACACCCCAGTACATAATAATCAATAGGCAAAGAGGGACCTCAGGAATCAAATCTCTTGCGAGATTAATACATATGCACCACTAGATGAAAATGAGAAAGTAATGCAAATTAACATATACCTTGTGTCAACTTTAAATTATTTCACTGTTTTAGAAGTGCATCTACATTTCATTCACTACTATAAAATACAACTGTGAAAACAAGTAGCTCAAGCCACCCATACATAATGATCTCTCCTCTTGGCCTAAATCTGACTTCATAAAGAAAAAGGATTGCTTTAATATCTGAACTATGGAGAGCAAAAGATAAATTTTTCCATTAATCTTGGAAAGGTCAATTAAATTTTAAAAAAATTGCATTTAGAACTTAATTATTTATTTAAAATAATTGAAGAGGAGATAAAAGTCAAACTATAGTGCTGAAGTCTGTAAAATTCAACAGCTTATACTTATCTGATCCACAACATTTCAGATGATAAAAAGCTAAAAACGAGGAAAGAATAGTTCCGCTGTATATAATGTAATATTTGAAAATGGAACAGTGTTAAGAGATAGATAGCTACATAAATCTTCTGCTTAAATGAGATTATACTATGCATGCTGAGAATCTAGCTTTTTAATTCCCAACTCCAAATGTGAAAACCATAAACTGGTAATGAAGAGGCATAACAATTAACTTCAACTCACATAGTTTCTTTACTTGCCCATTTAAATAATTTGGACTTCCATGCCAATCGTCTTGCAGTCACTGTTAGCTCCTTAAGGAAATAAAAAATGTAAATAATAAGAATGGTAATAACCTACTCTATAAATACACCAGTTTCCACAGGGGGTATAAGAAACTAATAATCGATAGTCATTCACCTCATTAGGAAATCTGGAAAAGCACAAGCATGATAACCCTTGAAGACTGAGCTGACTCTTCTCCCTTCATTTATCCTAGCTCAGCTATGCAAGGATTGTAATCCTTACTTTGTCCAAAATAACACCATGCTGCACCTCCCACCTCTCTCTCAGCGGAATAGTAATAATCAGAGAAATACATTTCAAAAGAGAACTATGTTCCTATTCAGTTGCTCATTTGTATAATTCAGTACTGCCTCTATGTGACAGAAAGTTCAAAAGAAAACAGATGTAAATTAAAAACATGGAATTTTCTGCCAGATGTAACAAACAAGACTAAAAAAACTCAATCTACAGTCACGCCTAGTTATCATTCCAGCTCTCTCAGTCCTGTCAGCAGAAGATTGCTCACGCCAAAATGTAAAAATTAAAAATACAGTGGAATAAGTCAAGCATCTCTGTTATGTTCAAAGCATCTTTTCCAGGTAGCCTCAAGTGGAGGAACCAGGGAGCAAGGTAAACACCTGCTCAAACCCTTACCTTCCTCCTGACTCTGCACACACCTAACATTAAGGAACAAGAGACAAAGCCACCACGTGTCTGGTTTTGGAATGCCCTAACAACACCAGAAACACTGGTAAGGAGCACTGTGATCAGGAATCACCACCAGATCACTTCACAGCATGGCATCTGTCCTGTCCCAGCGTTGTTGCTGGTCCCAGGCCACAGAGGTGTGGTACAAGTGGAGTGGCACTGAGTCTGTGTATGACCTGCATAGAACACCAAGATACTCAGAGGGGTCTCACAGCCTCTTGCACATGATAAACCTGGAACATCAACTCACCTCAGAGAAAAAGCATAAAATTCCCAATACATCATGCAATTGATGGCAATGCTTCCTTCTCTTTTAAGGTAATATGACCCCAGTGTGTTGTGTGAAGGGTTCTCTTCAGAGCAGATACCAAGATCCTAGTCAAAATCAAACTCAGAATGCTCAAAAGGAAACAATGCACCTGAGAAATTATTCCTACCTGAAGGAGCCCCTCTCAGTGACTACACAAGAAGAAACAAAGGGATACAGAGCTTTATATACAACTTTTTCATGAAGGAAGTGATTCAAACATTTTTGAGGTAAAATGATGGGATGCGTGACTGCTCAGTGTGCAAGTGCACACATTTCCTCATGGACTGTCACTTCAATGTGCAATTAGACTTTACATTCATAGCTAATTATTAATTTACAATCTACTTGCTTGCCTTTTTTATGCACATACATTTGCTCTTTTTCCAGAGCACTGCAGTAGAAGTTCACCTTGAGATGATTTACTGTGATAAATTTCTTTTCCAAGTCATTGTTTTCCCAAATAATTTCCCTTCCTAGACATATACTTCCATCTACCTGGGTACTTCTGTCACACGTGGGACTTTTCCATTTTCAGAATTTCTTAATAATGCAATAGCTGTTAAAAGCACTCCATGGTTAGTTGCTTGAAGGGTCTTGTGTTCAATTTATCCCAGTCCACAGACTTCAAAATGATTATTTTGCCGCAGCCTCATTGATTCTTTTGGTATATAAAGGAGTTATACAGATTTTATCACAGATTCCCAAGTCCCAGAAGCAAGTTATGTGAGTACCATACTTAAACTAGCCTGCCAAAGAGCAAAGCCGGGGGATAGTCAGGACATAATCAGTTTAGGAAAACAAAGCATCAGTACAACAGCAAATCTCTTGCACCATAGCAACACGGTCCCTGAGTTTTGACCTACAGCTTATTTTTGTAACTAGTATCAGAAATAATGTTCACAAACATGAGCGGGAGCACAAGAAGCTTTAATCATGCTCCCTCAAGCTTAGTTCCCAGTGAGTAAGCTTCACCTGAGGAGGTGTACAGGTTCCACGGCAGCCAATCGCTCAGCACTATTAATAAAAATTACATATATCTCACACTAAATTTGCACCTCAACAGTACTTTTCCCCAAAAACACTGTATGCATGGGAAGTTTGATGCTTTCTCCACCAGTAACACCTAAATGTGTTTAGAAGCATGCTCAGAAACAGGCTATTTTCAGAAACCAAACTCTCCCACGGAGGACTAGAGCAGCCCGAAAGACCACACTGGTCTTACCAATTCTCATTAGCGGGTAGATCCTTAATGAATGTTAATGTGATAGCCACAAAGCACTTCTCCTCTGCAGAGGAAATAATGGTTAACAAACCAAGGCATTGCTTCTCTTGAAAATTAGACTCATGGCAGCCCTGAATCCAACTTTAGCAAGATGCAGAGCCGGGATTGCCTTCACTTGTATCTCAGCATGTTTATATTGATTTACCTTTGCACATTTTGCCCCACATATTGATGTGTTGCATTAGTTGTCCAATTTGCTTTATTAGTAGATCAGAAAACTAGCATAGCTCTAAAAGATCTTGCTATTTTAGCCAAAACTTAACTGCTCTAACTTCCAATTTTGAAATTGCCATGTCTTATCAAATAACTGCCCTGCCAGTTCCTTCTTATTCAATGAGCCATGAGCTTGAGCTCCCATGGAAAAGGGCAGTGAAGCTAAATAGCCACCAGCATCAGATTTGAACACTACAGCTAGAAATCCTGTATTTATTTAATTATAAAAATGGAATAAAATGGAAAAACCCTCATTTTGGAGAAGTCGCCTGCCATATTAACCTACTTCTTCAGTCAATTAGGGTGGTATAGACCACGCATTATGCAGACAATCGATCGAGCAGCCCTGGTTGTGCGCCTGCTTAATATCCAGGCAGTGACATGACCATCTTCAAAGAACTAAAGCAAATTAAAAAGCCCCATTAAAATCCAGCTAGATCAAAGGGCTTTGACTCTTCTTTCCTATGGTTCAGAAACAGTTTCAACACAGTAGTTTTTCGAAGGGCAAGTTTCACCTGCGAGCAAAGTCTTGCTTCTGTAGAATATGCTTCTGTAGAATATGCAGGTAGCGTAATGGAACTCAACAGATAAAACCAGGATTTTTTGGTGCTGCTCATCAAACATTTCTTATCATTTTCATATACACAAATTTCTTATATGAGTATAAACATCTTCACTACATTTGGAGGAGACGGATAGAAGGGGATTAAAAAATAGTACAAGTTAAGAGCAGTCAACTAATGGCATCTGAAATAGACAGTGGCTTTGGTAGACCTCCAGAGGACCCTGTTATCATCGCAAGCAGAAAGCCCCCAGGAGAGGAACAACTTAAAAACAAAACCCACCAATTATGACCTTTCAATTAAAAGTTCACACTGAATGTAGAATTTCAAGTGTGCTACTGAAGTTTTTCAACATTTTCATTATTTTTAAGAGAAAGTATTCTTTTTAAAATAAGAAATACCCTAAACAGGATTAAAGAGTGCTGTAGTTTTTCATTTAAGTTAATTCACTCACGTGTACTTGGAATAATACTTTTAAAATGTCTAGCTTTAAAAATACATTATTTTAGATTAAACATTTCAGTGCTTCATAAACTGAGAAACAATTATTTCAAGTAAAAAATAACTTGGTATTATTTAGAACCTTTGGCAGTGTTTCAAAATGCATAGATGTTGAAGGTGGTGGGGTTTTCAGCATTTCTTTTTAACCTGGAAATTTACAAAGTCTTTTCATTTCTCTAAATCAAAATTTTATGGATTAAGAGAAAATTCTAACCATAATTCTGTGAATCTCTTTTTCTTTGGAGTATTCCTTTATAGATAATAAAAGCTCACAAGATGATGCTATCTAAATTTCTGAAAGACATTTTTTCCTTTAATAAAAATGCAACTGCAAGGTACAATTCAAAGGTACCAAAATAGAACACAATGATATGAAATCTCTCTTCTGAAAACTACACGTACTTGCCACTCCTAGACTATATTTTGCTGACTATAATAAGACCCTTTGTAGGCATATCTAGATCTAGGCATCCATTGTCAACTGAATCCCAGTTTGGGAATCAATCTTTTCCTCCACATTTAGAGGGGGTAGGGAAAACAATATAGTTTCACTTTCAACTTATGAGAGAATTAAAATTCACTTGTATGTAGATTGTCAACATTTTATTTTTTTAACCACCCTGTCCTATCTGGTTCCCAGTTCCTTCAAAGAAGCTAAACCCCCCCCAAAAAATACAAACAGGGGCACCATTCACACAGCCCGTGTAGCCAATCTGAGCATTTAAAAACAATCAACCAACCAACCAAACAACAACCACCAAACCAATCCAAACCAACCAACCAAACAACACCAAACATCTTTCTCATCTACAAAGACCAACTTAACACAGCAAATTTTAGAGTCAGATTATCTCAAAATGATAGGCTGGTACTACCAGAAAAATTGTACCCCAGGACTGTGTAGTGGTTTTATAAACCTTCCCATCCACAGCTGAGAAGTTTCCAATGCTTCTAATGTGCTAATTTGCTTTGAGTTATTCAATTATACAGGTGTAAATGGATTAATATTATTCTAGAAGCATATATTAAAATTGGTTTTATATATCCTATACTAGGCAAGTAACACTGTAAATATACTAAGCAAAGATTACACAATCTGCTTTGTTCTGAAACTAAGCTCTTCATACAAAAGATTTCCTTTTTTATTGCTTACTATTCTCCATTTCCCTTCTTCCATGCAACAAAAGAGAGACACCATCAAGCAGTAAATAGAGGAAAAAAGCTGCAGAGATTTTGTTTTACTTTCATTTATTCCCATTGAGCCTCCCTCAGGGACATACAAATTGGAAATGGCTAAATTATCATCTAATAGGCTGAAACAACGTAGGCGAGACCAATTAAGTAAAAGGCAGAAAGTTGTATTACACACGTAATTAAATGAAATTCTTTGACTAGGCTACATAAAAAAGGACAAAACTTGACATTAATCAGCACATGACATATTGTATGACATATACATTAAGAGTTTGGATATTACTAAAAAGAACAGTTTTCTTATTTGTAAATCGAGTTACTTCCAGGTGGTAGGAAATGGACTGAATAGCAACATTCCTTCCTATATATACAAGACTCTAATGATGCATAATTGAGTACAAAGTCATAAAAGAGTAGTTTTCTGGAGTTTTTATTTGCTGTAATATCCTTCAGATGGGTACCTACACACTTTCTCAGTTGGACTGTTCTCTTACAGAAACCTATATGCTATCATGGTACGTAGGAAATCACTAACTCAAATCACCACCTTAATTGCCAACTGTAACAGGAGCGACAGTAAGTACAGGTAGTTCTGGCTTGTAATCACAAATATAATGAAAAAGAATAATGCAGTGGAGGTGGGGTCGGAAATGTAGTGCAAACAATTCTCATTTACATGCTTGCAGGTTCTCCATCTGTACTCCAAAAGGCAAATACAAGGGACTCTTCTGGGCTACGGAAGCCAGAGGAGCAAAAGCACAAGAGAAGCAACACTTACCTCTCCCCATGGTGCTTTTCTACACTTCTCCTTTCTGAAAGTTGTATAAAACAGTCAAAAAGTAAGGCATCTTCACCTCATTTTGAGAGCAATACACCATGATTTAGTAAAACCGGGAATTGTTCATCTAGCTGATAATATCAAATAAGGATTAACAGCTCTAAATTCAAATTACCTTTTAATTAATTCTGCCATTGTTCAGCAAACAAAGGGGGGCAAACAGATTCACAAAGCTGGGAGAACCTGTGTACCCTAAGTCAAATTGGTATTTTCTTTCAAGTAATTCCCAATAACTCACTTTTTTTTCTCTCTCTTTTTATGCTGTATGTCTTTA
Source organism: Chloroceryle amazona (assembly GCA_027560015.1). NCBI lineage: Eukaryota > Metazoa > Chordata > Aves > Coraciiformes > Cerylidae > Chloroceryle > Chloroceryle amazona. The sequence continues at coordinate 333,796 of JANHFX010005495.1, forward strand.
GCCAATATCATTTCAATAGCCATCTGTGACCAAGTGTCTCAGGACAGTTCCTACCCTATGGGAATGCATTTGCCAAGCAAGCTTACAAACCTTGGTTAACTCATTATCGTTATTTATCATTTGAAATATCAGTTTATTGTTTCTTTCATATATGTACACAAACTAAAATGGAAGACTTGGAAAGGAAATTATTTGCTTTCTCAATTGAACAGTACAGAAATGCAGAAAATAAAAAAGCCACATCATTTAAATTTAACGAGTTTATAGCAAAAGAACAAAAAGCTTACTTTTTAAAATGCCAGATTTTAAAAAATGTTTATGATTTGTATAAATCCTGTGCACAAGGGATCAAAAATAAGCAATTTTCTGTAGCTGATAGCAGCACCGAGTATAGCAAGAGACAATATGAAAAGACAGAAAACAGGCCTTGTTTTGGTGAGCCTGTTTTCAGGACAAGTAGTACAGACATAACTAATGTCACCGTGTGCTTGAAAATATCATTGTGCAGGAGTCCAGTCTGCACAGCCTCTCAGATAATGCCAGATAAAAGACAAGAAGCTCTCCTTCAAAATTACACTGGCTGTCTCCTTCCAGAAAAGGAGTTCTAACATTAAAGTACAAGAAAGTTGACTCAAACCCACACAGAGCAGCTTGGGAAGCAAACAGTAAAGAGTACTGACGTAAGAATATTCCTCATCTAGATTTAAATTCCACAAGTAAAGCCTGCACATATGTACATACTGCCTGTTGTCACTGCTGTATCATCACTCACCAACCATTCCATAAGTTACTTTCATTAAATTCTCTATTCATATCAAAGAGGTCATGACTCTGAATATTCTTAATTAAGTCCTGTCCTACTCAATTCACTATGCATTCAAGGAGGAAAATAAGTGATAGTTGAAATAAGCTGCTAATGATGCCTGTGTTATGTTTTCCACCACTATGATGAGGAGAGAAAAAGAGATATTGGTAAAGTATGATTTACCTGTTGTGCCTAACACTGTTGGGCATGGCAGCATTGCTGCAGGATGAGATGAGGAAAAGGCTATTCATGAGTAATACAAGAGATGTTAATAAAAAGCAGTTTAGATCATTATTTGCTGAAGGCAGCACAGCCTGTTATTTAAGCCTATGGGTATTTTAAAAAACACTCAATGACTGAAAACAAGCTTCACTTTCTAAGTTCACTTTAGCACTTACAAGTCTAAATTCAAATGAAAAACAGGACCTCAGCTCATGACTTCAACCATGACATGTATGCTCTCCTAGCTTTAATTTTTTCTGAACTTAAGTGCCACCTTTCATTTCATTTTACACACGTACTTTGCTTTCCCCTCCAGTGAATAATGAACGACATACAATGTGAGTGTAATGCCTGGGAACAAATCTAAACGGAACTTGGCAGGCAAGGTGGGGGTGGTGGGAAATAGAACTAAATTGTTACATTCATTAGCAATCTGCTCAACAAAGCTGATCGCCTCTATGACAAAGTAACCCTCTCGGTTGATGCAGGCAAGCAGTAGACACTGTCTACCTGGACTTCTCCAAGGCTGTTGACGCAGTCCCCCAGAGCCTCTTCCTAGAGAAACTGACTTGTTAGGCCCTAGACAAGAGGTCTGTGCCAAGGGTGGGGAACTGGCTGACAGGCTGTACTCAGAGGAGTAGGCAGTAGTTACTGCCCAAACTGGCAAGCAGTCACAAGTGAGGTCTCCAAGGGGTCAATATTGAGCCCAACACTGTTTAGTATCTTCATAAGTGACTTGAATGCTGGGATCAAAACCAGATGACACCAAAATGAGTGGGGAAGTTGACAATCCAGAAGTGAGAGCCACCTTCCAGGAAGCCCTGGACAGGTTGGAGGAGTGGGCTATCAGGAACCTTGTGAAGTTCAACAGAAAGAAGTGTAAGGTCTTCCACCTGGGAATACACAACCCAGGAATGCAGCTCAGACTGGGATCCACCTGGCCAGAGAGCAGCCCTGTAGAAAGGGACCTGGGGGTCTTGGTGGACAACAAGCTCAACATGAGTGACTGGTGTGCTGAAGCAGCAAAGAAAGCCAAAAGGATGCTGGGTTGCATTAACAAGGGCATCACCAGCAGAGATAAAATCATTATCCCACTCCACTCAGCGCTGGTCAGACAACAGCTCAAGTATTGCGTTCAGTTTTGGTCTCCACTGGACAAAAAAGATGTGGACAGGCTGGAAAAGGTCCACAGAAGGGCCACAAGGATGTTCAGAGGACTGGAAGACCTGTCATGTGAAGAAAGGCTGAGAAAACTGGGTTTGTTCAGCCTTGAGAAGGTTTAGAGGAGAGACCTTATTACCATGTACCAGTACAGAAAAGGTGGCTACCAAGAAGATGGAGACTCCCTTTTTACAAGGAATCACATGGGAAAGACAAGGGGTAATAGGTACAAGTTACTCCTGGGGAGATTTTGACTGGACTCCAGAAGAAAACTTCTCACCATGAGAAAAATTAAATATTGGAATCATCTCCCAAGGGAAGTGGTGGATTCCCCTACACTGGACAGTTTTAAGACTCAGCTTGACAGGGTGCTGGGCCAGATCATTTAAACTCTAGAAATTTTATTTTTTTACATTTTTTTATTACTTTTTACCTTGAAAGGTAGGGCTGGGTGATCCTTGAGGTCCCATCCAACATGGTATTTATTCTATGTTTCTGTGATTCTATGCCAGGATCCAAACCAGTCAAATCTGATCAAGCAGCTAAGCAGACAACACTTAATAAAGGATATCAAGTATATAACAAAAAAAACCCAAACAACAAAACCCAAACCTAAACACATACATCTGTGAGGAATTTATAACGAATATTTACTAAATCTACAGATGTTGTTGCGTTATTCCATTCTCATTTCTTCCAAAGTTCAGTGATTTTAATAATGTAGTTTCTTTTCTAAGGGTGAAAATCTTGACTGTTTCATGATTTTTCTTGTCACAAATCTTTCTAAAAAAATAAATTGCTTTTCCTGACAGCTTTAGGAGACTTAGCTTCACTGATCTCAAGGTACAAAACCATTTTGTGCTTTGATGTACCCTGTTTATTACAGTGAAGGTATCATATATGCTCAATCTCAGTTCTATTAATAATTAACATTCTTTTTTGTAACATACATTTTTTTCTCAAAAATAGAGACAAATCTTTAGACAAAGCTTTAGCCCTGACCATAAATCCTCCTCCTTACTTGAGGGATAATAGTCCTTTGTTTAATGTGCACTTTTATTCTAAAAAACTATCCTACAGTTTATTGGGTCAGTGACTCCAAATCAAATTTATTTTGTTTATCATTTAATTCCTTCCTTCCAGTGTTCTAATCCTCACACTCAAGATTATTAATGTTTATAATCTTTTTCCTATTCATCACTATCAATAACAAACTTTTCCAAAGTCTCTCCTCTGCCCAGAGAGGAGGAAGTGCAAAGGAAGTTCAGAATTTGGCCAAGTGATTAGAATTCAGTTAATGTTTCTGCAGATAATACATGGTCCGCACAATAATGAAACCCTTTATCATGCTCTTCCACTCCAGTGGCTAAACAGGTTTTAATATTTATAAATATGGAAAAGGAAGGTTCACCAAAAATTGGAAACTTTTTTAAGATGTCCTGGTCCACTCAAGTGTTTATGTACTGGTTACATTCACCTATGGGATGCACTCCATAATTTTTAGCTTTAGCCTTCTAACTGCACTTCAGCACCTCACTCAAGCAGTGACCCATCCACATGCTGCTGGAAAATGACCCCAAGAAGGACAGCATACTTCCCTCACCCCCTTTGGCTTCTCGCATTGTCCAAGCACAATTCAAAAATAAACCCACAAGACTGACATAAGGAAAAAGGCAGCTGACATTTTAAACTGCAAGTCTTAGGAGTTTGCAACCAAGTCCATCAAGCTGTATGTTAAATTAGTCTCTGGCCTCTCCACCACCGTTGAGAAGAGACAAATTGCATCTTTTCTTGCTGGCAATGAAAATATGTCTAGCTGATTTGTGGTAAATTGGCTGTAGCTCTACGAGCCACTCAGTTCAAGTGCAGGGATGCTCCAGACCATAGACTTTTGATCCGAACTTTGAGACAATTTTGTAGCTCAAAAGACCAAGCAGCTGTTCAAAACTTACTGATAATAATATGGATGTAATTGCTGTAGCATCTTCAATGCCTTCTTCCTAAGGTATTTTCAGTAAGAGCTGGAATTGAAAAGCATTCACCATTAGCTACAAACAGTGAATCAGAAACACATCAGATCTGGGCCAGCATAGCACCCGAAGTAGACTCAAATGTCTTCCTGGCATCCAACACAAATGAAATTCTGGACATATTCAGTGCTGAAGATTACATAAAGGAGATTATCTTGGATGTTAGCTCTTTGTTCAGAAGCCAGATTTTACTCAGAAAAATCAAAATGCTTTGTGCTTCATTTTACACCAGTCTCCTGACTACACATCACACGGTCCTATTAGCACCCATCAGGACCTGAGATGTGATCACTGCTGATAGAAAAGGAGCTCAGAGCTCCAATGCACTTACATGAATCAGAGGGTTTGTGTCCTACCCAGAGAAAAAAAAAATAACAGGGTAAGGACTGAAGATGAAAGGCTTCTATTTGCAGATGCTGACCATGTCTCATCATCAGACAAAAAGCATGGCTCAAATTAACGTGAATGAGCAAAACAGCTGCACAATCATCTCTAGGAATCTTTGTACCCATTCAAAGTAATGATAGAACTGTTCTGGTTAGAAGAGACCTTTAAGATCATCAAGTCCAACCATTAACCCAGCATTGCCAGGTCACCACATCTACAGGTCTCTTAAATACCTCCAGGGACAATGACTCCACCACTGCCCTGGGCAGCCTGTTCCAGTGTTTGACAACCCTTTCAGGGACTAAATTTTTCTTGACATCCAATGTAAACATCCTCTATTGCAACTCGAGGCCACTTCCTCTTGTCCTATCACTTGTTACCTGGGAGAAGAGACTAAGACCCACCTCGCTGCAGCCTCCTTTCAGGTAGTTGTAGAGAGCGAGGAGGTCTCCTCTCAGCCTCCTCTTCTCCAGGCTGAACAACCTGAGGTCCCTCAGCCGCTCATCATAAGACTTGTTCTATAGACCCTTCACCAGCTTTGTTTTTCTTCTCTGGACACGCTCCAACCCCTCAACGTCCTTCTTGGAGTAAGAGACCTAAAACTGAACCCGGTATTTGAGGTGCCACCTCACCACTGCTGAGTACAGGGGAACAATCCCTTCCCTAGTCCTGTTGGCCACACTATTTCTGGTACAGGCCAGGATGCCACTTGGCCACCTGGGTACACTGCTGGCTCATATTCAGATGGCTGTTGTCCAACAACAACCCCAGGTCCCTTTTTGCCAGGCAGCTTTCCAGCCACTCCTCCCCAATCCTGCAGCATTGCCTGGGGTTGTTGTGACTCAAGCGCAGGACCCAGCACTTGGCTTTGTTGAACCTCCTGTGATTGGCCTCAGCCCATCAATCCAGCCTGCCCAGATCCCTCTGTAGAGCCTTCCTACATTCAAGCACATAAACACATCTGCCTAACCTTGTATCATCTGCAGACTTACTGGGGATACTCTTGATCCCCTCCTCCAGATCATTGATAAAGATATTAAAATGAGCTGACCCCACCCAGTACTGAGCCCTGGGGAACACCAATTGGGACTGGCCACCAACTGGAGTTAACTCAATTCACTACAACTCTCTTGGTCCAGCCATCCAGACAACTTTTTATCCACAATGATACAAAATAAGTCCACTTGAAGTTATTCTCTACTGGTGCAGAGACTTCCATGACAGCCTCACGAGCCACAGACAATTCAAACCACACATCCTTGCAGTGATAACAGCTTTGACCTATCAAAAACTGATTCTGTTTGCACAACAACATGGAAAATATGAAAAGTACAGCACAGCTCCCGGAAGTTTTCATTACAAAGCGATAGAACATTTCAACTGCAGTTACAATATTTAACTTCAACCACAAAACTGTTCTCCATTTCTGGAATTCAGGATAATTCTCTGTCCCTTTCCCCCCTGTTTGTTATCAAAAAGCAGCTGCTGTAAAGCTGTATTCTTCTCAAGTGAGAGAAAACCTGGTGAGGAAGACATTCAGTAGTGTTTCTAAGCAGGCTTCCATAAGGAATGTTCCTGAAAAGGATGGAGAAAGACTCGTAGGCAAAGTAGTCATTCATACTGGTAAAGGATCTAACAGTGGGATTTACTTCAAAATAAACCTGTACTGCTCTCTCCATAGGTGTTTAAATACCCATTAAACTCAAGAGAGAAGATAAGGAGGTTGGTCCCCTGGGATGCCATGAGGATGACCCTTACTGTTCTGTATGAACAACTACAGCCCAAACAGATAAGGCAGACTGAGGATCTCCTTGTAAAGATCTTTGCTGGAGCCCAGTTAGGGGGGCAGAGAACAAATGACAGCCTTTGTAGAGTTAGTTCAAGCCTCAAAGGCACTCGTTAAGCACAAGGAATTGCATCTCCCTGTTCTTCACCTCTTTCACAATGGGGTTTCTTTTTGGCAGAGTATTTTTTTCTCTTAATGATTCTAAGAAAAATCCTATCTAAGCTGCAGGACATATCCATTGCTTCAACTTGTGACCCAGCAATGGCACAGGCTTGCCTTAATTCAGTACATCAACTGTAACAACAGGTATGTTGTAAATAGCATTTTATGGACGGGAATAATTCCAGGTATCTCAAGGGTACAGATAGATGATATGCTTCCATTAAGGTAATGCATTACCAAGAAAACGTTTCCAGTATGTTCTTGGGAAGTCCTGGAAGTTCTAATGCCATGGAAGTTCCAGGGAAAGACTGAGATTTCCCTGGAACTGCGCAACGCAGGGCTCGCCGAGGAACACTGTAACCTAAGAGAGGGCTGCAGTAAGGCAATATTCTAAAATGAACAGCAAGAAAATGGGAAAAAAAGCAGCTGCAATGTCATGCTAAGAATGACACAGGTAGATAAAGACTCCTTTAGGAGGTACCCACATATTTTAAGGGCATTAGTTCATGAAGTAGATTAGAATTAACATATTTGGTGGCAAGCAGTTGGAAACACACACACATCCCTGGTACAAAGTGTACTGGGGGCAATCACTCAAAGAAAAAAAAAGAAAACAACAAACCCACCTGTATTTATTTTAATAGTATACTACACAAAGAGCTCAGATGTAGTTGCTATAAAGCAGTATTTCCACAGACTGTTTTCACTAACAGAAAAATACCTGAAGATCCCGGACTTTGACCAAGTAATGTGTGCAGAAGCAGCAAGTTATTTTATGAGATTCCAAGAGAAGCTTCTCTCAATTCCAACAGGCAAAAAGAAAAATTAGAAAGAAAAACTGCAAGTCACTTCATGGTGAAACTGTCCCTGTTCCAGTACCTCACACATCAGTCTTTCTCTGGGGTAAGCTTTAATAGAGAATCTGTTGAAAATACTGTGATTAATGTGGGGATAGTTAGGGTGTTTCTTAATTTATTTTTTTCCTGGTTTAAGTTGCTGCTTGGTATATTCAAAGGTCATGCATTTTAGGTATAGGCGGGGTTCTGGTTTTATCCTGAAGTTGTATTGTTTTTTTTAAAAAATATCTATAATTTCAGAAACAAAGACCTGTTCGAACAGGGAAAGATAAAGATGATGCACAGTACCAACTATACCTTGTCTTTCAAAGTGAGAAATCCACACAACCAGAGCAAGGCAGACAGAAACCACCTCCCAGCAAGCTTACAGTTGTATTGAATCATTAAGCCAGCATGGGGCTTAAAAGGATAAATCCCAGCTTTTAAGTGCAAAAAAGAATTCAATTTTAACTACTGAACCATGACCGCTGCCTCTTTAACAATGTTATAAAAAGCTACTTGGCTTTTCAAATGTAAAAAAGTCAGTGTCACATAAATATGCTCACAAACGGTCTAAAAATAACTTTAAGCTTCCTACCCACAAGGTCAGAAGCAGCAGACACAAAGAACTGAAGCTCCACAGAGAGCTTCCAATAAGGAAAATACTACTGACAAAAGTGAAGGTGTTGCCATCAGTTCACAGCTATTTCTATCCAGTTATTCAGTGTCAACTTATGCCGAGTTATACTCAAGCTGAAATGGTTTGATACGTGGGAGTAATCTCCAATATGTAGTTCTCACCAGTGAGCTACTTTACTGGTGTTCAGAGCATAGTCATTTGAATTTACTTACTGAAATTAAACTTTGGTGCCCATCTTTTCCTCTCTTCTACTAATGATGTACTAAAGGAGAATAAAGATAAATGGATTTGAGATGCATTAAGGCAGAAAACTAATTTTCAACAGTTTGGTGTAGTCCAGCATGCCTCATGACTATAAATGCAGAGAATAGGTACACACTACATCAGAAACCTTGTCCATGAGGATCTTCTAACAGATTCTTCTCCAACTCCTGGTGGAAATAAGCTGCATCATAGCACAACTGGTACTTTAAGATACTTCATATTTCTCAGAGTTGAAAAATATAGTGGAAATAGTTATAAAGATATAGTGATGGGGACGCGGACTTCCTTGAGAATTTCGGGGGGGGGTCTACACTTGGTAGAGTATCATGCCACAAGAGAGCTCCTCTCTGTAGATCTTCAAAACCCAATCCAACAAGACCATCAGTAAGTGTGCCCTGAACACCAGTAAAGGGATTCACTAATACAACAATTTAGGGATTTGAATGATTCTGCAACAAGTTGAGTTTATCTGGCTTGCAGAAGACTAAAGGAGTAAGTCAAACCTCCTGGGATTTGAACCTCTGATTTAAGGAGTCTAAATATTTCAAATCTGATGTTTCAAGCATTCTGCCACCCCCTCCAGCTACACTTTCTTTCTCACTATGCTTTTCTTAAACTTTAATGTTTTCCTTCAAAATGGGCACAGAAGGTATTTGATTACCAAAGTAAGAAGTCATGGGCTGAAACAAAGCCGTAAGAAATAATGCAGCCTGTCAAAGGTGGTAAGAGCCCCTGAGTATCCTTGACTGCATTCCCTGGGCTCAGCATTTCATTAAACAGCAATGCCCTCTTTTAAAAATAGATTTACAACCATCATGTCCTCAGGTTCCTTTGTGTTTTTAGCAAAAGCTATGTACTTTTATACTACATTCTCAGTAATTATATTTGATTTTCTCTTTCATTGTTACTGATAAGATTTGTTAAGTTGGGGTAGTATGACCTAAAACAAGTCATGAACACTAAACCAGCTTTTTCTCTCTGTTCTAAGAATCTCTTTTCAACTGGATGAATGAATAACCTCCTGGGAGAAATTATGAAATGCCTTAAGAATTATGTATTAAATGAAATGAGGTGAGTTTGGCTGTTGCATCCTTGAAGAAGGACAATACTGTCAAACATCAATGGATGTCCAAAAAAATTACATTATTTGCTGTGTATTAAGAAAATTCTTTTAGCAGACTTCAGGATAGAAAGTGTGTGCAGCAGCCACTTAATAATACCCGATCAAAATCTGTACTTTTTTTTTTTTACCTGATTATGATACTGTTTCAAGTAAAAACACTGACCATGTATTAAAAAAAGAAGTACATTTATGTTGGTGGAAGTACTAACAAAGCTCTAAAAAGAGCAAATATATTTTCAAATATATTTTCAAATATATCTTTTTTTCCTTGATGTAACAGACATAAATGTCTCTGTACAATACTTATCTAACTGGGGACAACAACAGGAAAGATTGATTCATTGATTTACTGTTAACTGAAACCCAGAAAACAACACTTCCCACAAGATGTCAAATTTCCATTTCTTTCTTTGCTGGTAGAAGTTTCATCAACCATCAGATGAGGTTAATGAAACAGCACCAGAAGTCAGGACAGAGAGAAAAAATAAAACACAATCCTGTCTCTGTGAAGCAAATCTGAGTTGCAGCATTGCAAAGATAAGCTTTTAGAGTACTACCCAACTGCAGATCAGTTACTTAGGGAAAACATACTCAGAATTATCTAATGCTTCCTACAAGTCGTTGTTCTAAACTGGAAACGTTTAACTCAAATATTGAGAACTTGGTAACTTTTGAAAACAGTTTCATAATCGTCTACCATTACAGCTGTGATAAGGAGATGGTCATATTCTCATGAGAATGTCTTAATAATACACTACTTCTGACTTACCCTAGTAGGTCAACATATGGAAGACTAAGGACTACCAGTGAATAAGATGAAGAGACCAAAAGGAATGAGGTTTGAGCTGCTATCCCAAATCAACAACTGAAAGATTTTTCATTTAAAATAAAACTAAGGCAACAAATAAATAGAAACTACATGGCAAAAATGTACACTGTTTTGTATTCCCTCTTTGCAGTAAACACAGCAGCATTTGGAAATAAAGACCTTTTGCAGCACTGTTTCTTAAGATGTAAAAACCCATGCTTCTGTGGCTCCACTGCATCCTCTATCAATGGAGAAAATACTGAAGCTACAGGTTGAATTTAAACTCTTGGAGAAAAAAATAAATCAATTAATAGAACACATATGATCATTATTCTTCTCTTTAGTCTAATTAAAACCTATAGCCAAAAAGATTCTCCAGGGTCACAGAGTCTCCGTTCCAGCTGAATAAGTAATATGTCATGGCAATTGCTGCCTCAGGAGAGGAACAACCCCAGACACCAGTAGAAGCTGGGGCTGAATGGCTGGAAAGCAGTTTTGCTGAAAATGCCCTGACGGTGGACAAGTTGAAGATATGTAAGTAATGCGTCCCCATAGCAAAGGTGGCCAACAGCATCCTGGGCTGAATTCCACAGAGCACTGCCACCAGGTTGAGAGAGGCAATCCTTCCTGCTCACCACAGGTGAGACACATCAGGTGTCCAACACTGGGCTCCCCAGTACATGTGAGACACAGGCATACTGGAGCAAGCCCAGCCCAGGGTCATTAAGATGATTAAGGGTTGAAAGAATGGTCATACAAGGAGGGCTGGGATGATTCAAGCTGGAGAAGAGAATGTGAAGGAGGATCTTATCCATGTGAATAAATACTTGATGGGGACAAGGAGTAGAGATGATGGATTCAGGCTCTCTTGGTGGTTCCCAGTGACAGGACAAGATTCAATAGGCAAAAAACAAAGTACAGGAAATTCCATCTAGACATAGTAGAAGCTTTTTTTTACCACAAGGGTGGTCAACCTGTAGAACAGATTGCTCAGAGAGTCTGTGCACTCTGTGACTGGGTATGTGATTCTGTAACTCTACTAATTTTCAATTCTGTCTTCAAACTACTTAGGAAGACTGGAATTATTTTTCCCCATCTTTCTTACAAGTCCCTTTTCAGTACTGAAAGGCCTCCATGAAGGTCTCTATGAAGCCTTCACTTCTCCAGGCTGAACAACTCCAACTCTCTCAAGAATTTCCTTCCAGGAGAGCTGTTCCAGCCCTCTGATCATTTTCGTGGCCCTTCTCTGGACCTGCTCCCATAGGTCTCTGTCTTTCCTGTACTGACGACTCCAGAGCTGCACACAGTACTCCAGGTGGGGTCTCACCAGAGCAGAGTAGAGAGGGAGAATCACCTCCACTAACCTGCTGGCCATACTATTTTTGATGCAGATCAAGCTACTATTGGCCTTCTGGGCTGCAAGCACACATTGCCAGCTCATGTTCAGCTTTCCATCCACCAATGCCCCCAAGTTCTTCTCCACAGGGTCACTCTCTATTGATCACCCAGACTTTACTGATATGGGGGACTGCCCTGACACAGGCACAGGACCTTATACTTGGCCTTACTGAACCTCACGAGGTTCACACAAGCCCACTTCTGAAGCTGGTCCAGGTCCATCTGGATAGCATCCCACCTGCATTTCAACTGCACCACTCAGATTACTGTTGTCTGCAAACTTGCTGACGCTGCACTTGATCCCACTGCCTATGTCACTGATGAGGATTATTAAACAGCACTAGTTCCAGTACAGACTTTCTGCTGGATTTAGACAAAAATAAGAAAATGCTCTTTGATTAGTCTCTCAGATTGCTGATTCTCATGCAACAGATCAACATGCAGTGCTTATAAAACAGCTACATGAACTTAAAATAGTATGTTTGGTATGTGGCATCCATTCATTCTTCTTTTACAGACAGTTCTCCTCCACCCAAATTGTAAAGCTTTTAATTTGAGAATTAAAGTCTTCTCTTTTCAAGCACATGTATGACTCCAGTATTATGAAAACAGACAACAATTACTTCAGTAAAAGAAGAAGAGCTCATCAAATCTGTCTTTTCCCCTACTACAGTTCCAGAGAGTGACATTCAAGGTCTCAAGCTTTATGCCTCAAAATGCCTAATGTTTTAGCAGTAGCTATAAATGTTAAACGATTGCAAAAACTTTTCTTTACAAAATATATCATTTCTTAGTTTTTATACTTGCATCCAGTAATTTTCTTTCACACAACTGTTCACAATTTGAAACATTTCAAAGATGAGTCTCAAAAGATATTTTTCTTTAGTATCCCCTTCTGCTACTGTCAGCATTTAAACCACAGCTTGAAATGTGTGCATCAACCTACTCTTCCTCCTCATGTCCTTCTACATCCAAGCATATCAAAGAAGCCCTACTGCTCCTTCAATAGCAGCAGCTCCTGTTGGATTAAAAAGCCAAAGCACTGGCTTCATTAACACTCTCCTGAAAAACTAGGAGGATACTTCAGAGACTTCACAACAAGAAACCTGAAAGAGTCTATACTGGTTTGAAGAGGCTTGAAGAGTATAAATAATGTCATAGTAATTAATTAGTGTCCAGTTTTTACTGCCGAATACCAAGTCCTTGACCAGTCTCATTATTACTTTTATTTCTAAATAAAAGCATTCTCCAATGTAAAAGGCTAAAATAATAGAATTACCAAAACAATTAAAACAATTCTTTGAGTTTATGCCAGTATGTTCAAAGCCAGTTATTTCAAATTAGTGATTACTGATGAGCATAAGAGACAGAACTAATGTCAGGCCAAGTACCCCACAGGAATTCAGCTAATTTGGGTATTTCTTTACTTACTCTAACTTTGTTTTCTAATTCTTGCAGTTGCAGCAAAAGAAAAAAAAGTAGAAAACTTTAATAGAACTTTGCATCATTATCAGGCCTTATCTGACTTCCGACCATTTAATTTCTTATTGATTCCTTCTTTTTTTAATCTTACCCAAAACCAAACTGATTCTTTGCCGACTGAAGACAAATACACAAATCTGTTGAGCAGCATAATAAAGACTATCAGACTATCGTGTCCTACTCTCTGCAGGTGCAAACCTTTCCTTTACCTTGACAGATGCAATTCAACATGGGGCCTGGTGTGAAATCAAAATACTGAAACTGTCAAACATCACTCTTCTGGCACACCGTGCAAAATGGAACCTTTATGATCCAGACAGGAGAGATGTTTTATTGCTTTAGCAGACCAAGGTCTCAAGGATGACTCAGACATACCCTGAGGAACCTAGAGTCCAAGAAGCAGATAAACACCAACCACACAGACAAAGCCCAGTCTGTCCGTGTGTATGTCAGAGGCGAGTCCTGCAGCTGAGAAAGGACAATTTTACTGCTGAGAACTGGAGAGGTTATAAATGTATTTCTCCTCTTGGTTCTCTCCCTTACCATGCTGGTTTTAGCTGGGGTAGAGTTAATCTTCACAGTAGCTGGTATGGGGCTATGTTTTGGATCTGTGCTGAAAACAGCGTGGCTAACACAGGGATGTTTTACTTACTGCTGACCAGTGAGTACAGAGTCAAGGCCTCTTCTGCTCCTCCCAGCACCCCACCAGTGAGCAGGCTGGGGGTGCACAGGATATTGGGAGGAGTGGTCAGAGGACCCAGCCGTGCCAACTGACCAAAGGGACATTCCCTACCATGTGTCATGCTCACCAGATAAAGCTGGGAAAGAAGAAGGAAGAGGGGACATCTGGAGCAGTGATGTTTGTCTACCTAAGTACCACTGCACATGATGGAGCCCTGCTCTCCTGGAGCTGGCTGAACACCTGTCTGCTGATGGGAAGTGCTGAATGAATCCCTCCTTTTGCTTTGCTATATCAGCAACACTAACCTTCCTGGTGCATGGGAACATGGGTTCCTACATTCTCATTTCTTTTGCTCATTTTTCTTTCTGCTACAATATTATTATTTATCATTTCCTTACAATACAAGTTCCTTTCCAGTCTAAGAAATCCCAGCTCTTTCTCTTCTCTACCCATGAACACAATCTCTATGCCTAAATCTGAAATGAATTTTCAAATTAATTTCCTTAGATCGGTTTTTGATCTCTCCAACCTCATCCCTGCTTCTTCCATTTCACAGTCTTAACAAGGATTACAAACATTTCATCAAGATCAAATCTGAATATCTGCATCATTATAATCTATAATACTTATGCTGTGACACACCAGAACCTTGATGCTTTTTATATACATTGCAATCGAGAAAACAACACTTTATTTCTACTAGAAGATGCCTTAATTTGTGCAACTTTGGTTTTTGATGAGCTTTTATATCTGGATGTTTGGCCCCCATTTCCACTTCTTATCATTCAACCATAGCCAAAGCTCTGCCCTTGCTCTTGTCACACCACTGCAGTTTTCAGCATGAGTATCTCCTCTTGCCTTTTAGCCTCACTTCTGGCCATGGACACACCTTGTTCCTAAGCTTGTAGCCCATTAGGTTCTCTGATTTTCTAAGCTTCAGGCCAGGTCAGAACTGAACACATCAGGCACTTGCTTAATTGCAACTTTTTCCTGTCTGAAAAATAGGGTTTAATCCAACTTTAATCCATTAGCCAGGCACAATACGTTAAAGAACACACTGTCTATTTGAGATTTCTTAAATTAGGACATTATTCACTTGATGAAGGAGCTCTGTACCCTCTTTTCTTGTCTGGAGGGTATAAATACAGTTTAATGACAGAGGTTCCAACACTGCTTGTCAAAGAACTTTGAGAGTATTACTGCATTTTTGTCTTGTGCATGTTGTTACTGTTTTCTAAAATCATTTCTGAACAGTGAAGCATTGTTTCTCCCAGGTTCTAAAATTTATTTCTTTATCAGCATGTTTTGTACATGATTCAAGACCTTTGTCAATAATTAGTTTTTCTTTAAACACTAAGATTGGGTTTGGAAACGGGTCAGACTTATTTTGGAACTGAAGGAAAGAAAAACATTTAAAAAGTTCAATGAAATATGCGTGTAACAGTAAGTGATTTTATAAAAAAAAATCTCATCTCAGCAACAGAATGCTGGCATAATGTATATCATTTACTTCAATGATTTAAAAACCCTCTAAGATGATAATTATTTCTGTGCAAGATCATTACTTCTGCATAAACATATTAGACACTACATGTAACTACGAACAGGTTGCACTTGTATGATCTGAACCAGATTAGAAAAAGGATGAATTTCCAAGTGATTAGCTCTGAGTATGTTGGTTTTTCAGTAGATTCCGAAAAATACATTCTGTTCATTGTTAGCTTTCAATGCAATGTATTTTCAACTACAGAACTGGAATTATGTCGTTTTTCAGGGCATTAGTATTGTGGATAGTAGATATGGACACACAGTCCACCATGTAGTCTGAGAGGCATCGTTGATCACTTGGTAGGGTTGCCAGGTACTGGCAGAAATTTTGGGAGCCTAAATTAAAGCTAAACGTACTTTAGCCTCAGTGTTCCATTACCTCATCAGAGTAAAATATGCTAACAGAAAATTACCACTTCTTTTTGGATTCAGTATATGCACCCCATTCTTAAAAATTCTACTTAAACAGTTTCCTATTAGCTTCGGTTATGTACAGGGTAACAGCTAAACTGATATTCAACTGGATCTGACATGCTCCTTTTTTTGAGACATGCAGCGGAGGTAGCAAGGCTCAACCTTTCACCAAAGGATGGTACAGAGGTCAGGACTGCAGAACCTCTTCCTCTTCCGAACATCTTGAACACAGACCCTAACACCCATTAAATTCCTCAAGGTGCCCAACCGTACTGGCACTGTGGGATCTTCCACACCTAAGAGATGACAAAAAATTACATTCCATCTTCTTCACTTTTACTTTTCCTTAGAAATGTAAACAATTTTATCTGAAGGAAAACAGAGGATATACTGTTGGGTTACATTTTCTAACGTGAGCAATAGAATCCTATGTGCCTGGAATAATTCCTACAATTTGTACCATTTAAACATTTCCACAGTACTCCACACCCAAATAAGGATAAAGTATTAAAAAAATATTTCAGATGTAAATCTTGCATCTGAAATTCCTTTATACAACTCTGTATCTGTCATTAAATTTCTACCTCTCCATCTGAATGATCTTAAAATAATCAAAAGGTTCAAAATCAGGTAAAACAAATACCATTTTAAAATTATTTTTTACAAATTATTAAAGTATTCAAAAATGTTTCTTCCACCAGATGCATTATTATAAACATATATATCTATAGGTATTTTACCCTTTTAGTACACACAGCATATAACCAGAATCTGTGTTCTCTTAGAGCTTGGACAAAGCATCAGGGCCCCACCTTTAGTGCTGTAATCTGACACAAACTGAATGAGTGTGGTAAATTCAATGACTTCAAGTAAGCAGGTTTGATAACATGCTACATGTTGCCTTTTCATGCTCTTTTTAATGAAGCTGTGCTATATAGAACCGTATAAAACTCCTGAAAACAAATGCGTGACTGTGATTCTGTGATTCACGTACTCAGAGACTCTCCAACAAGTGCATCTGCCATGCATGACTGGAATGTGGTGAGGCTGTCAGGGTGCCACATCTGGAGAACATCAGTTATTAAGGATACTAAATCTTGGCAGAAGTCGAAGCAAAGCAGAAATGCCTCCTGTTCTAAGAGCAGTTAGCCAGCCGTTATATAATGATCACACGAATTAACTGTACAGAACTGTGAAACAACCTGCTGCAGTTGCCCATGACCTAGAGAAGGGAGATGAAGTCATTGTTAGACTGTACGCAGGATTGCAATAATGCCAGCTAGCCACATGGATTCCTCTGCTTCAGCAGTGGTACGTGGAGTTGATCACTGGTGCTCTGTAGTGCTACAGCTGTAAGTACCACCTCACCATCTCTAAAGGAAGATATACCTCCAATTGCTTGTGCTTCCTCTAGTATTCCACATACAGCTTCGCTGTAATTTGGACGCAACACAAAACTCTTCGTACATACAGTAATTTTGAAAACCTGTTACCTTCTTTTCAAGCTGTGTATTTTGCTCTTAGCTGGCATCTACTCAGTTTTCACTTGCAGATGGAATTCAGCTATTTGCAATTTTTCTTCAATAAAATGAAGCAAAATATTTTAACTGAGAAGAGGGTACAAAACAGTTTAAACCAAGCTCCACATTTATTTTAACAAGACTGAGGCAGCAAAGATATCCTTTGGAATTTAAAAAGAGTTAATATTCTAGTTATTTTTGGTCTCAGGAGGTCAGATCTCAACCCAGAAGCACAGCCGTCACTGGAAAACTGCACACTTAATAAATTAACTTTTTAGTTATGACTCTCTAATTAGCTTTTAATTACCATATACCACTAAAAGAAAATTCTGAACAGAACAAGTAACTTCTCATTTTCTAGTACACATTGAACACTCCTCAAATAAAGGCTAGGAAAGTTAAGGGATACACAAGATGAAAAAATTCAAAAGCCTCCAGTGTGAATAATACAGCTGTGAAAATAAATATGCACACAAACACACACATAATCCACAGAAGAGTGAAGCACCAATCTGTAACACCAGCCAGACCTGAACAGGAAGGATTAAAGCAAAGTGCAGAAAGTACACCAATAAAAATGGAGATGCCACTACAGGTTTTGAGAAGATCTGATCACGATGAAAGTTTCCCATTAGATACTTAAAATCAGTAAGCGGTCTTTGCTAGCGTAAAGAAAACCTACAGAAAAGCCAGGGAAAATTACACCATGACAGCGAGGGAAATAATCTGCTTTTCTGAATCTAGGCAAAAAGATCAGGCAGATTTCATGGCCAATCAGCAATGACAAAAAAGCCAACTTTAAAAGCAATAAAGAACAGCTCAAAGAAACCAAATATGATATTGGAATTATTTACCTTTAAAAGGCAAAAATAAAAGACATAAAAATCCATCAAACAAAACAAATCCTTAAAAACTATACTTTCTTAAAAATAAGGGACAAAAAGTCATTAGGTTAGACCCCAGAAGGACCCATTTTTAGTCAGCATCATATTTCGTGGATCACTGTCAGTTAAGGGAGGACATGCAGCCTCCTACACAACTCACTCATCTGCTGGTCTGCAGGGAACCTTCCTATTCCTTTCATCAATCAGGACTGAGTCCCATCAGAAGAGAAGATAAATGGTTGGACTTCTAAAAATGCTCTTCAAAGACATGGCAGCAGAAGTCACATAGCTTAAAAGAATGATGTCTCAGAAAACTCAGTCCTTAACAGAAAGAGTACATTTAATACTAGGGTTCTGTTCTTTATCAAGTTACTATATTCCTTAAAGCAACATAACAAGTTATCCTACATGGAGACAGAAACTCAGTTATCGTTTTTAACGAAAGTAAAATGGAAGTACAGGAAGTACTGGGACAAAATCCCTCCCTCTGAGATATTTTAGAGGATGCTACTTTCAGTCAGAGTTTATTTCATAAGCAGAAAGAATAATTAAGTCTGTTTCATCAAAATTTGTGGTCTTTGACTCTTCTCCATGTTCCCTGCCAAACAACCAAAAAGCTCAAGCTGTCAAATCAAATACACATTCACTAAATTCTGCCTGTCTTCCTCAGAATAGGGGCACTGATTTTTCTCTTTTTCCTCTAACCTTCAATGTTATTGACAGAACTTTTAGGAATTAAATCTATCCTTGAGACCTCTAGTCTTCAATTTGCTGGTGAATTCAAAACTTAGTAATGACAGAAGAGAAAAATCAATTGCATCAAACTTGGTTTGCTTGAAAACCAGATTCAAAAAGGGAGTTTGGAAAGGGCAAGCAGAGCACTAATCCTCACTGTAACTGAGAGATTCCCTGTTCTAAAAATAAAACCAAAATCATGGTGTTTATGACACCACATATGCATGGCTTCGGGGCACATGAAGTTAATAACCTTTTGAAGGATTTAAGCCCACTTTTTGGTAAAATAATCTGATTTAATTAGAGCTGTCTTAAGCCTCAGCCTCTGTAGTTTGTAAAATATTTGGGAGGTACGCAGAATCATGAATGGTCTTCTCCCCACTTCCATCTCTTGGAAAGACTGTACTCTACTGTCCATTAAGGGAGCTCTCTCTCTGGTGGTCTGGTACTTTTACCAGGTCTGGCACCCAGTAGAAACAGCCCTCAAACTAACTTTTGTAGATCAAAGATGCACTTAAGAATCTTGAGGTATCTACTGTACATCTTAGTATCATACAGCAATAATGTTTCTAAAAAAAACCAGCAAAGCAGGGTATAGAGTTTATTATAAAGACCTACTTATATTTTTGACTAAAGGCCAGTCAGCCTCGTCGCAACCCCTAGTGACGGAAAAAATCTATCACGGAAACCATGTCCAAACACCCAAAGAACAAGAAGGTGATTTGGAGTAGTCAGGTTTATGAAGGGGAAAACCTTGCTTTAACAACCTCATTGCATTATACTAGGAGGTGACTTGCTTGGATGCTGTTTCTATCTCCCATTTAGTAAAGCCTTTGACACTGTTTCCTATAACATCATCATAGAGGTGCTGACAAAGTAGGGCCTATGTAAGTGGACTGTGAGTTTCAGTGACCGTTAGTCATATACCCAATTTTCAAACAACTTCCATTAGTATTTCGTGTTGAGTGTGTTTTGGCTTTTTCCAGAATGTGCTCTGCAGTCTGTATTAAATCCCAGACCTAGGTAATTCCAGATAACTAGGCAGATTTAGGAACTGAATGGAGTACTCATGCGGTAAACACATTTCTGTGTCTTCTTGCCACATGAATCAATTTATGATTGACTCACTATAAGAGGTTTGTGAAAGCTTGTGGAGGATAATGGTCTCACAAAAGCTGCAACAAAATTTACATTTTTTTTAAAGAGACATTAAATTTTATCTTTATGCATTAAAATACAAATCATAAACTGACAGCTTGAGCAAATCAAAGTTTTTCTTTGTATTATTAGTGATAATTGGTATGGTTTTTAAGATGGTTTTGGTTTGGATCTGAATGCTTCATCACATGTATTAATGAAATACATTTTCACAGAATCATTCAGGTTGGAATGGACTTCTTGAGGTCGGGCAGTCCAACCCACCTACTGAAGCACCTTCTGCTTGTCAAAGATTTGGTCAGTGTTTTGGTAAAAAGCAGCCTTTCCTGTGGTTTCCACTCTAGACCAGCCTTCTCTTGATTTGTCATGAATAGTCTTTGTAAAAAATGTGTATGTCCCCCTGCAGCCAGACTCCAAGATGACTCAGTTATATATATCAATCAAGATACTCCAACACTTACTTGGTCAAGAAAATGCACTATTTCCAAAACTTTGCTACCTGTTTGAAATCAGTCAGGATTCAATCTTAAAATTGCAGATAGTTCTGTGTCTGTTGTTTCCCTCTTTTCTGGGTCACTGCACAAGGCACTGACTCCAGTGGTCTTAGGATGAAATAGTATTTTATGAATAATAAAATGTGGAGTTCATAATTCAGAACAACGTATTACATTCTACCTATCAAAAACACTTTTTAGACTTTCTCCAACAATAATTACTATCTAGATACATTCTGTATGCCTAAGTGAAAGACTTGAGAACATTCACTGCTGCAACTTAAACAGTATTTTCTTCTTTTTCCATAACTTTGTATTATACCTTAATCTTCTGTAATTCCTGCAGCAGCAAATATAAAACCGAAGTACTGATCAGAATCACTTTGTGTCGGGGAGAACACCCACACAGGAATAAAACATCCCATTGTTAATGGATTTATAAACAAAACGAAGATATAAAATTGCTGGAAGAACAAAAATTATAGTTAATGGTCAGCACAATAGAAAAGTCAACACTAGAAGAAAAACTCTTCAATAGGCATTGAGCTGCAAACCCTTTCATGTAGCAAATGAGTATAATTTGCTATGAAACTTAAGTTTAAATGCTTCAAAAATTATAATAGCTGGTCAACGATGTTTTCTTCAACCCATATGTAATTTCAGATGTCCAACAGGCTCTGCCATTTCCAGGATTGACCACAGGAAGAAACAATTTCTCTTTACCAATGCTGTGATTTTCTACATGACTGCAAATCATCATTTACATTTCAGACCACTATTGCTGATATATTTCAAGTAAATCTTCAAGATGCTCTTTATGCATCCAAGCTCTTTGTATCACTGCATGTATACCTACATCCAGGTACACGGTACACGTTCAGCTGCTGCTAGGGCAGTGAACTCGGCCATCTACAGCAACAGCCACAGCAAACCCAGAAAGGCAGAGTGTGTTTCTGGTCTTTGGCACTTATCTGCTGACAGACAGAAAAATCACTTCCTATTTTGCCTCTCAGGCACAAAATATACCTATTTTGTAATGCACTTAAGCATATAGATGAAAAAATACGCAAGATGGACGTCGTTACTCCAGTCCACTCCCTGTTACATTAAATCACTTGAGTTTCAAAAAAAAATACCAAATACCAGTCCTGAATTTTGCTCCTGTTCACATGTATCAAGTGAAGAATATAGGAAAACCTAGAAAGCCCAAGAGTGTGTTAGGCTTTGCAGCATGAAATAGGTAAGAAAAGGGAATGAGGTTTCTAAAGAAGCACATTGAACTGGCTTCGCAGTAACAAAATGCCAATTTTGTAGTCCACAAAGGTTTGTTACCTTCATTTTAAAACATATGAAAGACTTACTGTAAAAAAAAAGATATAAATCCTGTCCATCAATTTAGCATAGTATCCTCCATCTTATTCTTCAAGCTGAAGGAGGAGAATTTAAAATGCTGAAAGCCAGTGACAATCTTCCAAAGCTTTCCACTTTGTTTTTATACTAAAACGAAGGCTTCTGGTCAAAGTTATACACTCAAAACCAATTCTGCATGAAACATAACCTTGCATAGCCCTTGAGGAGGTACAGAACTCCCAAATCTCCATTTACTGCTTTTTTTTTTTCAAATTTCTATAGGGATCTTTCTAACTTTGTAGCAAATTTCCACTTAGATGTGAATTTACAGTCCTTGTAAGCTCCTTCCGAAAAGCATGGAAAGAAAATTAAATTGTTACAAGAAGTTCTAGTGGATGTATTCTTGGGCTTCAAAGCAACTGAAAGCAGCAGCCTTTATGTTCCAGAAGTCAACTGTGAATGAATATTTCTTAAAATTTTTAAGTTTCATGTGCCCTAAACTTAAGTACCAATCTACATGAGCACTGAAGTGGCCTTGGTCTGCACCCCCCTGGTACTGACTCTGCCCATGGGGTGTTCTCCCTGCCAGCAGCAGCCACTGCCTGTGCCAACAGCTGCTGCCTGCAGCCAGGGCAGGGAGGCAGAAGAGCTGAGCTGGGAAGGGAAATCACTGCCCAGAACCAGGCCTGTTCTCACTCGAACCAGGAGAGTTTTTCTCATATATTTCAAAAGAAAGAAGGTCAAAACGACTGCTGGGTGAACTCTGGCATGCAGGCGTTGACTGACTGTAAAACAATGGGTTGAGTGCACATCTGCATCATTCACCTGACTGAAACCTTGAAAACACTCTGTCCTTTCCATCCCTCTAATGACACGGCTTGATTTCCTTCTGTCATGCTGCCTTCTTTATGGCTACATTTTGTACCTTATCATAGCTACAATCACATCTCTCGCTGTTCAGCAGAATTGAACTATTCCTTCCACACTATCAAAAGTTACAGTGGTTGACAGCCCCCCATTCTACCTGTAACTTTTCTTCTCTATTGCTCTGTACCCACAAAATGAATACTCTGGGACTACTCATCAAGTCACTGCTTTGCTGTCTCAATTCTGAGCCTGTAAAATATAAGTCAAGTCAATCAATCAATGAAATTTGAGAGTACTTAGCCACTGGAAATGTTGTGGCAGTAGTCCTCTATAACATCTACAGGAAATTAAACAATGATATCATCAGCCTATGAATAACTTTTTAATTCAGCCTGCTATACCAGCAGATACCAGGTAACTGCATTTGTACTAACACAGCATCGGTCCCAGTTTCTAAGATAGCAGAAGGCTAACTCCTCTTACTGTACGATCTTCTGTTTATTAGATATTTATTTGAAATTAGCTTTTCAGGTCTTCAGGATATGATCTATTTCCTTGTATCTGTGCTGGTAATTAACAGCATGACTAATATTTGGTAATAAACAACAGTAGAAGCCTGCACAAACCAAAACTCTGTTTCAAGTGAATTATTTTATATCAAAACATTTGAAGGACAAAACAGGTAACATTTTAGTTACCACTGAATGTTATGATCTAGATTTTTCTGACCAGGCACTGAAGAACAAAATATAGAGTTTAGTTGCCAATTCCTCCTGCCCTGTAAAGCATTTTGTCACCCACTGCTATTCTGCCAATTCATTCCATTTAGGATCTGTAACTTAAATAGAAGAGGACGGGATGAGTTAAAAATAGCAGCAGCAAAAAAAAGCCAATTAGTAGGAATTGCCACAATAACCTTTGTCAGGATAAATTTAAGGTATAAGGCTCAGAGATAGTTACTATGGCAACCACAGGCACTTGCAAGGTACCATTAATGAGAAATGCAGTATCTGTCACACAAGGCAGTAGATGCAGCAGCAGCCTGGCAGGCTATTTAAAGACACTGTTTTCTTCCCTGCCCCCATTTCTTTCTTTTTTTCAAAGAGCAGCAGGAAAGTAAACTGCTACACAAGTAGCTTTAAATGTGCATTTTTTCAATTTTGCATTCTCTTTCCACTTCCTCAGTCACTGAAGTGCTAACACCTCAGCATAAACTTCATTCAAATTGATCAGGTTAGATTTACAGGTATGTCCACTCTTTGCAAAATAAATTTAACTCACAACTTCTACAAATACTCCAAGTAGCAAAAGGTGAAATGTTTCACCTACGTACCCCCAAATGATATAGCCAAGGACTTAGGGTAAAATAATAGTTTTACTGCATTGTGAAACAAGACATTCTCAAAATAAGACAAATATTTATATTTTAAAAAATGATATAAATTCTCCCTTATTTGACAATACAATGTGCAGCTGCTCTCTTCACAAAATGTATTTTACCAGTTGGGAATTATATCTGATACATGTCTGCTACTTTTTCCAAATACACACACAAAAAGGTATTTAGTATGAACAGCTCTATACAAAGTCCATTTTATTTCCACTTATAGTGTTTACCAAAAAAAAAAGGCAATTTCAAACCTGGTCTGTCACTGCCACCAAAAGCACCCTCATTAAAGACAAGCCTGCATTAACTCACTTCTGTATACACAAAATTACTCCAATTCCATCAGGACCCTAAATAACATATTTTTTCTGGACTGTGAAAAAATAATAAAATGTGTGCTGCTGCAACTCCTTGGCAGCCCACCTGGAGTACTCTGTCCAGCTCTGGAGTCCTTGGCACAAGACAAGACATGGACCTGTTAGAGTGGGTCTGAGGAGGGCATAAAAATGGTCAGAGGGCTGGAACACCTTTGCTGTGAAGACAGGCTGAGAGAGGAAAGACAAGAGGAGGGGAGAGGTTCCAGGGAGACCTTACTGCAGCCCTCTGACATATAAAGGGAGCTTGTAAGAAAGACAGGGAGATACATTTTACCAAGGCCTGTAGCGACAGGACAAGGGGCAATGGTTTGAAACTGAAGGAGGGTAGATTTAGATTGGACAGGAGGAAGAAATTTATTACAAGGGTGGTGAGACACTGGAAGAGGCTGCCCAAAGAAACTCTGTATGCCACATCATTGGAAGCATTCAAGGCCGGGTTGGATGGGCCTTGGAGCAACCTGATGTAGTGGGAGGTGTCCCTGACCAGGGCAGAACTGTTGAACCAGATGATCTTTAAAGGTCCCTTCCAACACAAACTATTCTATGGTTCTACAACTTCAAACTACACATTTGTTTAATACTACCACCATTCTCAAAACCTGGGGCAGATGAAAGTGGTAATAGAACTATGCCAGAACCACATGGATACACCTGGTTTATGTACAGACTTATTCACTGCTCCTGCCCTCACTTTTGATGTGGGTATGGTTCATTACAACTTTCCCTTTATACTATTTGAAGTTTCTTCTTGCTCGAGTCTGGTTTTGTTCATACCAAACTGAATCTTCATGTAGTAGAAGAAGAATCCTCCCAGAAGAATCTTCTTTAGGAGCCCAGAAATTATCATCAATAAATTATTACTAAACTGTGGGGTTTTACCTTTATCAATCCCTAAGAGGCAGCTTCTCTCCTTTTAAACACTGCAAATTAAATACTAAAATCTTTCTCTAAAGAATACATCCCCTAAAACAAATGCACACAAGAGAACACACTAGGAAAACCAGATCAGCAGTAGCTTGTGATATGAAGAGGTTAAATGTGGCCTTGGCAATTTAGTAGCCAAGCTTTCACACTGGTATTAACAGGTGTAAGAGCTCCTTGAAGCTGTGAAATGTTCTGCCAACTCATCAGGAGATGCACAACTCGTTAACACCATTTTGATATAAAAGATAGCACTGAGAACAAAGATTTCCTGATGGAAGCAACCCTGGTAGGAAATGTTGGTGATCAGTACGTGTAATTCCCACGTTAGATCCTCATTTATCAAAGAGAAAGGTGATGAATCCATGATTGGATTTTACCATACATTTCACAGCAACTATTAACAGAATTAATATTCTGTTTATTCTGTTCTATGGAGTTTCAGTTTGAACTGAAAAAAAAAACAGACAACAAATAAACACTTCAGGAAAAATAAAGATGACCTAGTAAACTGTTACATCAGAAGTAATTTAGAGGGAAAGATTTCCTCATACAAGCAACAACTCAGTAGATTCTTTCCAAAACAAGATTAGCTTCTGGAGACTTACACAGCAAAGAGGAAAAATTATTTTAATTGTATTAAAGGCATGTAGCTATAAAAACTGCTCTATTCTGTTATTCTAAGTATATCTAGTTTCAATATACACCTGAATTTATCCAGATTATGGCCTTTAATTTTGTCACGTAATTTATAACGCTTTCATCTGATTTTAAAAATATTAAAGCAAAGGCTGCTGTTCCTGCTTGTCCACTGCCTCCCCCTCACAGTCAAAGGACAGATATATGACTAGCTGATAGGCATCAGCCCAATTCCTGGGAAAGAAAACTTGAGAATAAGCAGCTGAGGAACAGAGAAATACCTTAGAATGAAGAATCTGAAAGAGTACCTGTAATCAGTGAGGAAAAATACCTATTCCATTGCCAAAGAATCTAGTATAAAGAGGATCCAGTCCCATTACCTGTTCCCTCTACTTAAAGCTGCACTTCAGCAGTGCAAGTCCTGCATCAGCTGCATGTGTGGGAATACTCCAGAAACTTTAGCTCTGGAGTCACGAAGTAGCAAAACCTTCACCAAGAAGTAAATAATTTAGTTTGTGAAGATAAGAATCAATAAACCAGTTTCCATTTAACCACCTTACCAATATTTACACCAGACAGCAAAACTTTAATTCCCATAATTGAAAGGGGAAAAAAAAAAAGGATACTACAATTCACCTCAGGCTAGTAAACTTGAAATAGTTTTATAATTCATTCTTCCCTTTACAATGTGTCCTTGATTTTATTTTCTTCTTTTATTCCCCTCCAGTGTAAGTGCATCTACGTTCTACCCACACTAAGTTCCCTTTTATAAATATTTTCTTCTAGCACTTCCTTTCAACTTCAATAGTTTTCAAGTGTCACCTCATTTCACTTCACCAAAGAAGTGAAAGCATCCTGCCCCATCCTGATCAAAAAGATGATTGGTTTGTATTCAACTATGGACTCTGGCAGCATTTTCCTAGATCTGCTAAAACCTGCATCTAATTCCAAAGAGATAGAAAAGAGTTCTGAGCTCAACATTCACTATTTAAAGTTCAGATTCTTTTTTTTCACCCTGTTCATCACTTTGGATTTATTAAAGATTGAAGTTCACTTGCCATTTTATCACCTCATCCTTTTGCAGTTCCTCGCAGTCATCTTCTCCCTTTACACCCCATTGTTTCCTACAGGCGACCTCTCCAGCCCACTGCCCACTCCCCTTCCCATATTTTCCAGGGAGGTTGAGCAGCTCAGGGCCCAGTCTAGATCCCAGAAGGGCTCCAATGATAACCTGATCTCTATACAAGTGATTATTCACTTCTCTGTCATTGTTCTCTTAGCCAATTAATAACTTGCCCTTCTTATCCCATAGCCATTTGGATTCTCTGTCAGCCTTTGGTGGGGAATTCTGTCATATGTCAATAATCATATTAATTAGATCCTCCTTACCCAGAAGCTTGTTAGCTTCTTAACAGAACTTCAATGGATTTACGAGCTACATCTCAATTCAGCACACTTACTGGATGCAGATGTACATAAAAAACTTGAAATAAACCTGTGATTAACCTTCTTTATTAAAAGTCACCTTCTTTCCTAAGGGTACTCAATTATGATTCAATGTATTATATGTGCAATGCTTGCTTAATGTTGGGATCTTGCATGGCCTGAAAGTACATGTAAGACAAGGAGTAATTTAAAGTGTGTACGTGGAGGTTTTAAAACACACGTAGTGCATTAGACAGAAATCAGAGTACTACAGGATTCAGATTTAGAGTCTCTTCCTCAAGTAACAGCCCTTCTGAGGGCCAGAAAATTAAACAACTCCAATAATCTTGTTTGCAAACTGTCCATAATTCTTTAAAATTCCAAAGCTACAACAGGATTCTTCATTTTTATTACAGCTGTCAACTGTAAGACAACAAATTAGAGGCAGTATGCATTTTTACAAACGGAGCAAGCGCACTTCCAGAAGGTAGCAAGCTGATATGGTGGTAACGCTCTCTCCTGGGAACACCCAGACATCAAAAAAGTGGAGAGGAAAAGTGGCTGAAGAGGCAAAATTACGATCTTTACCTCACCCCATTCCCTGCCAAGGTGATAGATTTCTATAGGGCAAATTATACAATGTATACAAACGTAACGGACTATTGTTTTGGTTTAAGTTGGAACCTGTAAATCCTTGTATTATTCCAAAGAAGGCTTCATCTTTTTACCTATGGTCCCAGTTAGTACAGTAGAATCTGGAGAAAACACAGAGGCTCCATATAAACTTCTGGAGACACCCTTAAAACTGCAAAATGAAAGTATCATATAAAGATGGCTTTATATTCTATACCATTTACAGAGCATCTTTCAGTGATCTTTTCAGATAACTGTTGTTTGAGCTTTTGTTTCCAGTTAATGAAAGAATAACTAAATGGATGTCAAGACTGAAGAATAAATTCAAGTTGCTGGAGCACTGATTTTAAACTACTGTTCTCATTGAAGTAAAGACTCCTAGAACAGCTATTTTAATTATACTTTTGATTACCTAAAAGAAATTAATAGGAATTGGGTATTTTCATTTCCAACTTCAAGAAATCTACTCTGTATCATCATGATCTGTTACAGAACATCAGACAGCAGGCAGAAAGCCAAATCAGTGCAACATCAGAGCAGAACTTTAATAAATCCTTCGGCCATTAAGGTAGACATAACTGGCAGCCACTCAAGACAATCTTCTTTCATCCCATTAATGCAGTCACCATGTCACCAGAGCTGCAAAACACACCAAGAGCTCCTAAAAACAGATAGTGCTATGGTCTAAATTAATCTATTTATCTGCAGATATCAATCAAACCAGGTGTGACCTGGACCTACACTCACACCCAAATGCTCACTCTTTTACTGGCAGCATGAACAAAAATGTCCTGAAATGTGTTAGGTAGCTTTTTCCCTGAAAATAAAGATGATGGTTAATTAGGAAACGGACTAAAACTGTTCAGTCATCATCACTACTTGACCCTACCACCTCTGAAGGTTCCACACATCCAGATACCCTTCACTCCCTATTTCCAAGTCTCCAAATACCATATTAGAGCAATTTATCAGGAAAACAAATTCCACAGAAATACTTCCTCTGTTACACGAACATATAAGGTACCAGGTTTTAGTTGTGAATGAAGAGAAAAACCAATGCATCTTATCAGGCCTATAGGGAAGGATTATGCCCATACACACTACCCTCAACAACGCACTACTTGGAGGAATAATACACAAGTCTGGAGGGCAAGAGCCTTACTATAGACTGGCACTAGGTCACTTGTAACAGCAGAAAAATAAAGGAAGAAAGGCTAAGGACAGGGATTAATCCTCTGGAGGAAAAAAATAAAATAAAAATGACAGAGTAGGACAAATATTGGTATGACAGAAAGTCTTACAGGACAAAAATGATAGAGAAACCAATTCGTATGGGCATGCGCCCATGACGCTCTTGGCTTTGGGAAGAACAGCTGAGTTTATCAACGTGCAGGTAGATTTTTAAAACAAACAGTATTTTAGGTTGGAGGAGACCTCTGAAGGTCATCGAGTTCATACGCATCACTCAAAGCGGGGCTAACCTGGAAGTTGACCACAGAGACCCACATCTGCAGCACAGCAGCCTGCAAGTGGTACTTCTTTTTTGGAACCCTGCTCCCATCCAGGCGCACAGCACAGCACAGCTCCCTTTGCCCACCGTGGCTTAGGCAGTGCTGCGTTCAAATAGATAAGGGAGAATTATGAAATACACTCTGCTGTAACAATGCTTGCAGCCTACCTCCAATTTACACTGCAAAGCAAGTCTTACAGAAATTTGGGGCACATGTATTAGTAGAGCTGCAGACAGGCACTTCCCTGCTTGTCTGTATGGCACCTCCTTTTACCTCTGGGATTTCCAGCACCATTTCCCTTAGTATTCCTAGCTTTCTAATTTTACTAAAAGAAGAGACAGTGCATTTCAGGTGTGCTGGCAACTGAGTAGGCTCGGGATAAAACAGAAATTTTTACTACATTTCCATCACACAGAAATACTGCCAAACACCTTTAGAAGAACCAATGTTGATTAATACCACTTACTTTTCTCCTTTGATATTCAGAAAACCCACTA
The DNA here is from genome assembly GCA_027560015.1 of Chloroceryle amazona. Classification (NCBI taxonomy): domain Eukaryota; kingdom Metazoa; phylum Chordata; class Aves; order Coraciiformes; family Cerylidae; genus Chloroceryle; species Chloroceryle amazona. The sequence goes on from JANHFX010005495.1 coordinate 363,942, forward strand.
GAAAAGAACAGACAACCCCCAAATTTCCATGGAACAATTCTTCCTCAGAATACTGGTGTTTTTTCTTTGATTCTAATGAGAAGACTAATGCCCAGTGAGAGGTTGATAATGTTTACTCTCCTTCTCCACTTTTTTCCATCACCCATTGGTGTTGAAACATGACTTTCTAATTTGAATATCTGTGAATGAAGGGCAAGCAGAAGCCATTTCAACTATGACTTCCTTCAGGAAGTAGTAGTTTTCCTTGTTAGCTTGTTGCTCCATTGTTATCAAATCAAAGAAACATGAATTTCCGTACATTCTTATTTTTTCTTCTATGTATCTTGCACAAAATGAAAACCCAATTAAAAAATATTAGCACTTCAGCCAATGTTTAAATAGGCCTGCACACTTTGTTCACAAATGTGCTCAGCACCCAAAATTTTCAAGAATTTTTTTTTCCCAAATTATTGAAGAAATAATGAAAGGAAAAAGTCTGGTTTCTTCTCTTAAAAACAAACAACCAAACCAAACAACAACAACAAAAAAGCTCTTTTTTTCCCCTTCTATATATGAATTCTGAAATAAATTATTGTGACTTTTTTGTTTTCAAAAGAGTGGTTTTGAACCCTGGACTTCCCACAGGGGAAGTGATCCACTTATGATTTAAGGGAAAATGAAGAGCAATATTTGACATATTCAGTGATTTATAGATCATCTAAAACTAGGATAGCAAACTCTTGTTAGATCTGTGTGATATTTTGTGTAAGGGCCAACCTATCTAGCCACGTTTACACTGTACCCTATTAAACCTAATAAATTTTGACAGAGACAAACTTGCCCTGCACTCCCAAACCTCCCGTTTCCCTAGCTGCATACACAAAATATTAGAAATACTGCAAACTGGGTCTCTTAAGATTAAGTCAATGTTCAAAGAGGTCAGAAAAATTACCATACAGGCTAGATCCTAGACTCCTAGTTAGAAAAACAGTCAATCTGCTTAGACCTACTTTTGAAGAAATGGGAAGAGAAGCAGCATCTTATGAGAAGTCATCATACCAAGAGTTACCTACCCAGTGTAGCATCCTCCCATTCATATAATTTACATTAAGTGTTTAAAACGATACTGGGGGAGGAGAGGAGAGAGGAGAATCAGCTAATAGAAACAGATTTGAGAAAGCAAACCCATAGTCAACCCAAAGTCTCCACACCAGCAATCAGAGAAGGAAGGTTTATCTGTGTTCCAAATATGTGTGGTTTTGACAGAAACAGAAATGCTGAATTCAAATGCAAGTCACAGGAAAAAGATTCTCTTGTACATTACCTAGAGAAATACACCATCCAGAACAAAAGGATGAAACTGCACTGGGCAGGGGAAGGGAGGGGTTGAATATTGTTGCTGTAAAACCTACAAGGACATTTCACCTTGCTACCATTAGCTCTCATCCTACCACAGAGCACCACTGAAAAGAGACTGCCCCCTTCTACTTGACCCCCATGCTTCAGATAGTTGTAAACATTCATAAGGTCCCCTCTCAGGCTTCTCTTTTCCAGGCTAAACAGCCCCAGGGCTCTCAGCCTTTCCTCACAGGAGAGATGTTCCTGTCTCTTCATCATATTAGTAGCCTCCCTTGGACTCTCTCCAGTATTTCCCTGTCCCTCATGAACTGGGGAGACCATAAGTGAACGCAATAATCCCAATGTGGTCTCACTAGTGCAGAGTAGAGGGGAAGGAGAACCTCTTTAGACCTAGTGGCCACACTTTTCTTTATGCAGCCCAGGATACCATTGGCCTTCCTGGCCAATTTGTTTTCCCATCATCAATTACAGGGACAAAACACTGGAAAAGGTCTTCTTGTTGCAAAGTGTGGCTTTAGCAATTCCACCTCTTAGAATGCTGTCTCTGCTTTACTGTGAGGAAGATTGCTGAACAACCCGATGATGTCTGAGGCCTGAAAATCTCTTCCTTTCTAACCATATTCACAGACAGCTTAAAGCTTAATTTTTATTGGTGTCCTCATCTGCATTACCTTTCAAAAAAGAGCCCTTCTCTACCCCCATGTTCATGCAATACACAAATCTTACTTTGCTTATCAAAGCACAGCCAATATCTGTGTTACTTTCATCAGTTATCTACATCCTCTACCCTTTGTTCTCCTCTTTCACGTATACACATCTCCAGAATCAAATGTCGTAGTTATTATTCCCTGTTTCTATTTGCCTGTCTTGTCCTCAGACCTTTAAAGGAATTAAATGCGTATTTAACAGATGTCAAAAGACAAAATAAAAACAATTACTCTGAAAACAGTAGGTGATTTTCATGTTTTAGTGAATTCAACTTATGATATTTTATAATTTGACTTGAAGGTATCTCAGAGACCTCCAGCTTGCCATGGATTTAACACGAAGACCCATGGAAATTGCTGGGAAATTTTATTTTCTCTCAATACATCATGCAAAGCCTTGGTCATAGCAGCTTTGTCTTTAAAACAAACTGCATCAGCAATCTCAGGAGAAAATCATTAATCTCTCATACAGACAACATGCCCTGTCACAAGCAAATGCACAAATTAAACACTGTCTTGGCAGCTATGAGAAATAATGATCATTATTTACTTAAACACAGACAATTTATGAGGGGAACTTACAGCTTAAAAAGGGGCAGACTTTTTAATTTTCATACCTTTTAGAAGTTATTTCAAAATGTTTTCAGTACGTATGTGGATTGTTAACTCCTACTGCAGGAATTTCAGTGTACCACCTCGCAGGCTTCACCCCTCAATTAATTGACATCTCTAAATAACATAAGTCAGCAGTAGTCAGTGTCCTTCATTAACAGTATGCACACAAAGGGCTTCTAAAAAATTCTTTACTTTCCATGGATGAAAGAAACACCATACCATGAGAGGTATAAAAATGAAAACAGGGGCTCTTTTCTTAATTATTCTTTAATCATTAGAATTTAAGCGAGAAAGTATTTAAAAATAGGTCAAGTCAATACATACAAAAGTGCAGTTATGAAAACTGAGAAAAATACCTATACTCCTGCTGACTTTAAAAAGTTAACAGAACTTACTGTGATGGACGTGTAAAAGTAAATTCACTCATTTAGCCATATAACCAATGCTAGAAGACAGGGACTGCTAACGCAGAAACAAGCTTGGCTGTTCTTAACTTCTGAGTGTTAACTTTGCTACTGTAGTATTTCTTCAGCCTATTTTTTCTTCTGCAGCGCCCAATTAAAAAAAAAAATAATCAACACAAAACAAACAAAATCCCACAACAACGAGGAAAAAATTCCATCATGTTATTTCATATCAGCACTCCCAAAGGTCACTAAGTACTTGTCAGAACTTGCAAATTTTGCACAAAATCCCCTGCCATTTGAACTGCCAATAGAAGTATTTCCTCCTTTATGATGGCCTGTGCCAGTGACAGCTATCCACAAGCTTCAGGGCTACTTACTATTCTCAAGGAAGTACAGCTTTCAAAACGTTTTAGATTTCATTCCAGAATTTATTGGAGAAGATATCCTCTCTGGTGGGGAAGATGCATGAATGTTTAAGGAATGATTAAGAAATCCTTTACAGCTCCTCCATGACTGACATCATTTGACCCTTTTTTCCAACTTGTTCTTACCCAGGTCCCATTTCCTCTTCGTAACTCTTCACTCCAGTCCCATTCATGGACAATCCCAAACTTTAATCCCTACGGTCCTCCTACCAAGGCCAAACAGTCTGAAAACTCTGATGTTTAAAAGTGTTAAATCTACAGCCACCAACTGTGGATTCTCATATACATGGAAGACTTTAACAATTCACTTGTGTTGTACCATAAGAATAGATGAGAGGATTGATCTACTCAGACCATGATAAATCTTCCGCTGCTGCTGATGTTTGCCGTTCCCAAATGCCAGACACACCGTGCACAGAATAGAAATGTAAAGGCAAAGCAGGGTATGTTGTAGAAAGTGAGATATCCTGGGGCATATAATGAGATAATATCTATTACCATAAATTATGAAGTGATTTACGCATAAATGAGGGTTGTCATGAAATTTAATTTTAATGGTTTGATAATCAAGTAAGAAACACAATAATTACCATACCTAAGTTTTTCAATAAATTAAAATCACTGCTAGTGGCAACACTTTTTTGTTGCCATACATAATACAGTTCCCTTCCAAAAGCTGTCTGCTGTATTCTTCCACTTCAGAACAACCTGTTGAATGCCACGCCACTGGGATAAACAAGTTCACTTTTACTGCTGATTACATTCAAAACATTTCTACGACCACAGCAAAGCCTCGTCAACAGGGTGCAGCTGCCTGCATTTAAAAAACAGCTTTGCAGACAGGAGGCTCCACTAGTCTAGAAAAGTATCTGAAGGCTGAACTTTTCAATGGCATATATCAGACAACTTGTTTCCCTCATCACCACATGCAGAATATTCAACTGGATAGATTAACGAGACATGTTGACACCACAATGTGGTATATTTTTTATTAACTGAAGACATTACCAACATCTCAGCATCACTCACTCCAGTAGGGTAACTTAGCTGACAACATTTCCTGTCAAGACACCAGTTGTCCAATGTATTTCCCAGCTTAAAAAAAAACCTCTTGCAGATGTAATGAGGCAAAAAATAATTTGATTTTGAATCTAACTTTTTAAGGAATGCTACATTTATTTTCAGGAGTTCAACAAAGGACCCTCCAAAATCCTTGCTCCTCTCTTCTCTTCAACATACCACCTCACAGGAGATGGAGGGCAAATTTTCTTTCCAAATAAGTCTTAGTTCTCTCTCCTCTCCACCACATTCTTTTGAGAACAAATGACCTCAAAGTCAAACATACCACTAATTGTCCCACAGTGGGACACAAAAGAACATTTCAAGTCATATGGAAGCCAAAGAGGGGAGTATGAAGGTCACTAAGTAACATCTTGGGATATGGGAAAAAAAGAAAGGTTGATCTTTTCCTATTTGTGTGTTTGCAGAGGATGTAACAATAAAAGACAGAAAAATGAGTGAACAAAATAATCACAGAGCCCAAATTATTATCTCTTAGTATAAAACAATATGGAGCAAAGCATCTTTTCCTCTATCCTAGAATAGAAAGGAAGTGGTGTCGCTTCTCAGAAATGTGGCTTATATACATATCCAAAACCAGTTACATTACACACACTAAATATTCCCAATAAAAGGCTTAAAAATTACAGTAAATTATAAGCAATAAGGTTTTCTGAAAACTGGAATTATAACCTTCAGTAGTCAGTAGAATAATCTTACTGTACAAAAAGGCATCTATTTTCCAGATAATATTTTGATGGTCTAAAGGACATCACTTCTTAATAGTGTAATACCACTTCTTCATACCGCACGCAGTGTTATTGTAATGGCCAATATTTCCCTATCTCCAAGTTAATTGAAGCAAACTTCAATTCAGACCTTAAAGTAAAATGGGTGTGTAGTATTCTATGCATTTGATCCATTTTACATAAACCCAAATAAGCTGGAGAACATAGGGGGCTGTAATGCACCAAATAGTATGGATGGTACAGGATGGATACCAGGCACTGCCCTGCCCGGACTCGGCAAGATTCGGCAGTGCCAGTGCTGATCTGCTGATGACTCCTGACTTTTTTTGAAATTTTTCTTCCACTTCCTCCACGTTCCCCATTCCCAGCCAACTGTATACCTTTGTTATAAATCAAGTATGGTACACAGAATCACAGAATGGAAGGGGTTGGAAGGGACCTCAAAAAATCACCTAGCCCAAACCCCCTGCCCAAACCCCCTGCCCAAGCAGGATCGTGTAGATTAGGTCACACAGGAACACATCCAGGTGGGTTTGGAGTGTCTCCAGAGAAGACATGTTATGGAAAGTGCTATAAATGCATCAGCCAAAGCCTTCCGTCACCATTCTTCATTTTACATGAAGGCAACAGAAGAATCCCCTGCAAATTCCCTCTCACCAGGCACAACTTAAATTGTTGGGCAAAACTTATATTCTACAGTGACAGCTCCATAACATAGAGAAGAGATGCAACACATTGGAGACTTCCAAGCTATTTTACTTTCTAAACATACAAAGTGGGACGGCAAAGAGACAAGCATAAATAGGATGCAGCATTATCCTTCTGTGTAGGTTTGTAGGCAGAGAATAAGAAAACACTTAGAGAGTCTCCAGCAATAAGAAAAGGAACAAAGAAAACAATTTCCTGCTCTCTACGCTTTGTCAGGACAGGAGATTTCAAAATGATGGTGATGAATGGAGGGAGAATAAATTACAAAAGGAAGCGAGAGTGACCAAAGTTGGCAAGTAAGTTATAATTTAAATAAAAGGGGAATGAGGACAGAGTCAAGAAGGTACAGGGAAGAGGAAAAAAAAATATTTCTTTAAATATTAATGAGATATTGACAGAAATCGATGTCCAAAGAAAAAAATTGTAGAAGGGGAATCTGAGAATCGGCCTTGCTGAAAAGCGTTGCACTGACTGAAAACGCCTGGTTCAAACACAAACTCCTGAGAATGTCCCATGTTAAAAAAGAAAGATCTAGAACCATTGATCAAAAATTAATTCTGGTATTTCTCTTGCAACAAATGCACCATCTGCCTTGATAAACTGCTGTTTCAAAAGACTTAATGAAAGGGTTTATATCTATTGCAGTGTAACAATTTAAGGATATTGAAACTTAAAGTATTAAATCCATAGGAAAATAATTCAATCAAGGAGATTGACAGTAATTTTATAACCTTATTTGTAGTATTATTTCGATTTGTTACATCTTGTCCCAAAAATTGGGAATGTAGTGTACCAACTACAAAAATGATGGAAAATCGCAAGAGGCATAAAAACAAAGTTATAAAACAGTACAGATAAGAACATGAACATTTTGGTGAGTCTTTAGACTGCTTTTAAAAAAAGAAAATAACCCAATTCTTTCTAAATAACAGAAACAAGCATTGTGTATTACTGATGTTTTTGTCCATTCCTTGACAAAGTAAAATTGTGAAAATTCAGCCTTGGTTTGAGTTGATGTATTTTGTCATGGTTGTGCTTTCAGAGTCCTAAGGCAAAGCACATTCCAAATTTATAGCTATTGTTAGGTATCCTATACTTCTTTTTGACGATTGCATGCCTTGCAATTGATTTGATTTTACTTTGAACTTAGTATTCAGACTGAGATCTGAAGACATGAAAATATCTCTTTTTAAATATGTAATCAATTGCATGATTCAAGACTGTAGCACAACTGTCCCAAAGAAGAGAACTGTGCAGATAAGCCTATGACCGAACAGAAACACTTCATTTTTCACAGTTTCATCTTTTAAGATGAAAACAGTGTCATCTAGATGTAATGATCACCTAGGGTGCATGCAGCAGTAGGAATCCTAGGTAGATATATTATGGCAAATAAAGGTTACTGTTAGCTACAAAATGACCTTCACATCGCCACAGTAGGCTTTTAAGAACCAATATACATAACAGCCTACTTAATCTAAGATATTTTTTCTAAAGAAAAAAATATTTCTCTTCAATTCTATTTTTCTTTCCTGCAGTTTTCTTTCTATGAAGAAAGATCCCCATCCTTTTCTTCCATGAAATGGATGGGGAACCACGATGCAAAAAAAAAAAAAAAAAAGGACTATTTAAAACTGACAAAGGGCAATGAACTAGTGAGATCAGGTTTAAGTATCAGAAGCACATTCAGAGCACATGAAAATTATGTTAAAGCATTCTACAAAAACATGTTAAATAAGCTGCACACCTCAGAACCAATTATTTTGTATTTTGGTATTTTCAATACTAGATTCATAGTCAAAATAAATTCACTTGACGTATTGCTAGAACTCAGTGACATACCTTAAAGAGAGCAAAAAACCTCTTATATTCCTGGACATTTGTACAATGCCTATAAAGAAAAATATAAGTAACAGGGCTAAAAACAGGGCCCTTTTAATACTGAAAGCACTTACCGCTGACATTCCCCAGCATGTAGAATTAAATCTTCATTATTCCTGGCACTGATGGTCAACTCATGCTCTGTAGAATTGAAGACGTCAAGAAGTAGATGGCATTGTCGGGTGCTGCTCCGATGGCGGGAGAAAAGAACAGCACAATTTCAGTATCACACCACAGAATTACTACACATGTATTAGAATTAGTACATCTACAGAAAGACAAATATATATAAATAGAAACACACCTACATTCACATACATGTTTTATACTTAACACCAATTGTAAGAGTATCTTACCCATTTACTAGAAATAACTTTTTTTTTTAAGTAAATGGAAAGAATTATTATTTTTTACTAAAACCAGACAGAGGCATATATCCTAAAGAGAACAATGGCCATGACAGTTACAACCTGCACGACATTAAGCCCCTCAGCATTTGATCCCCTGTATATATTCTCACACCACAGCTCTCAGATTCACTTCTGTGGAAAAAAACCTGTATTTTTTTTCAGTTCTTTGATCATTCACATGAAGTAGTTGCATTATTTTAAACGATGGTAACATTATCTTTTTAAAAAAACAAATGTACAAGTAAAAATTTAAATCCTTGGCCAGTGTCAGGGAGCAATTCCATTTGCTACAATATGTGGTTTGTCTACAGACCAAAGCAAGCTGGCAGCTGGAGTAATCTTCCATTATACCAACGATTCTGAGAGAGACAACTCCGTTCCTACTGCAAGAAAGGCAAACACAGGCACCTCTCACAGAAAACCTTATCTTTGTTAGCACTATCCTTCAAAACCCTATTTCCCCAGAAGCATTCGGTAAAAATATACCAACTGGATTTCTGTTAGCCTTAGGAAGTAATATTGATAAAGCTACAGAGAAGAAATTGCATTGTAATTTTTTTGTTCTTATTTATAAACTTTTCCTCCTTGTGAAACTAAGCATAAATAGCAGCATTGAGTGATTATTATATACAGCACCTGGAAAAATATCAGAACCAGGTATCAAAATGCCAAACACAATTGTGCAGCTGCAATAATATTTCATCACTCTACTCTGAAATTCAAACTTCCTAAGAAGCTACTTAACAACAGAGAAATATCTCAGCCTTAAACATCACTGCAGTATAGCTTTAGCTATTAATGACTTTAAAGTTTAAGTGCACATATAACAAAATTAGGTGATTTAATGTGAATTACAGTATAAAGTAGTATAGCCATTGTACAAAGATTACAGATCATCTCATCCCATGTAATTGCTCAGTCACTAAGCAGGGAAAAGTTACTTGTATTCAATGTCAGAAGTAGAACCCACTAGCAGCATTAATTTGAGAGAGGTCACTTGAAATCAGAAGCTCCCCAAAAGGGGAGAAAGAGGAGTATGTTGGTAAGGTGACAATCAGCACATCCTTCAAACAATACACCTAGTCAAACTAAGATACCGTGCATCTCAGGCAATCCTGTCTATTTATCTTCTCACATAATAACTGACAATTAAACTCAAACATCAGGCATTCCAAAAGCAATTTAACTCAAGAGGTGAAAGAGTTTAAGAACTGTTCTTCTACTCGGGAAACAGGTTCTCTGGTCTGTCATATAACTCTGATTTGAAAATCAAGATATATCTTTTTCAGAGCATATATAGGAGGAACTGTGTTGCTACCTTGCAAATCTTTGTGGGAACACAAGCAGGAGAGGTTAAGGTTCAAGTCACAAACATGATAGCTAAGTCACATGTAATCAGGTTCTAAATGACAAGCAAGCACTGCTTGGGGACAGTAGCATGTCTCTTAGCAAAAGTAAAAAGCACCAGTGGGGGTGGAGGCTTTTTTTTTTTAAATATTTTTTAAGGGGTTCACGCTCTTTGGGCATAACCCAGTAAATGCTGAATATATCCAAGAATGCATGAAGGTAGCTGAGTGCCTGAAGCAAACATGTCAAAACTTGAGAATTAAGAACAAAGTAGTAGTCCTAGTTCTTATTAGAAACTCCCTTCCCTAACCAGAAAGAACCACCTCACATATTTCACCAGAAACAGATAATGGGAAGGGCAGTATTCATGTTGGTAGCTGTTACCAGTAAGGAATGAAAAAGAAAGGGGAAAAAAACCAAAAAAACAAAACACCTGACTTCTCTCTCAGAGCAGGACAACACCTGTGAAGACAGCAAGCTTCTGCCTCTCCAGCAGGTAGAAGTTATGATCTGCAAGAAAAACTTCTGGTGTAGACTCTTTACAAAATTCAACATGGGAGGAATTTCTTATATATCCCATTGAAAAACCAAATTGTCTAAGATAACACTCAAGCCTTGTACAGTATCTTTTGGCAGCAGAATCAAAGTTTTGTAAATAAACTAATTCTTACCATAAATATAAAGGACCTATACAAGCAGTAGCCCTTCAGGGCTAAACACCATCACTAATACTAAAAAATCCCCAATATGAACTCTTGGATTATGCAGTGAAAATTATTCATCATGACATTTATGTCCTCCTCTTCAAACACTGTACAAAATAAGACATGTAGGGGAAATTATTCTTTCCTTATCAATTTAAAGTTAATACTCCAGGAAATCTTCAATTAAAGTAAATAAATAATTAAAAATCAAAGTTACTGTTTTATTATAGTACTTTGAAAACTTAGAAGAATAAGATGCAGAAATAAAAAGATTGCATGTAACAATAAGACTGTAGAAAGATCATATTAGACATTCAGAACAAATACAGGATGGTATCAAAGAGACTATCAGAGCAATGAAAGCCAAACACAAAGCTTATAAAAATATTTGACTTAAAACATCAACCTTCAACTACTGGAAGCCCGTCCAAGCAAGGAAACAAAGACAAAGCAGAAGCTTTGGAAAATTAAAGGTATCACCATAATAAAGCTCAAGTTGTTAAAAAGCAATTTGTTAAAGATCTGAAAACTAGTTGTTTGGGGTTTTTTTAACATGCCACAATCAGTTGGATTGTGTAGAACTGATGATGCTGGGTGAAAATTCTGGGAAAAGAAAGAATAGTGAAGAAAGTCAAATTAACTATTTATATCCATTTTCACTACAGGGGAACTTGTGAGACAGGAGCTGAAGAACCTCTCTCAAAGTGTCAGTAAATGAGATGTGACAGGCAAATCATATTCACACAAGTGTGATGAAGGAACTCCACTATGGTTTCGCTGAACTACTACTACACATAAGTCCAGTCAGCAACCTGTTGCTTAAGCTAAGCTTTGTACCAGAGAATTTCAAACATCATATTGTTTTAAGGATTTTAAGGTAATTGAGTAAATCTAGACCATTACCCCTGGCCTACACACTACATAAATTAGTTCTATTTTTTTTGAGTGTGCAATCATATAAAAAAACCTTAAACAACTCAAAATAACAAATGTTGCCGTTTAAAGGCGTAGCAACCTGGTTCCGAAAGCGCACGGCTACCGCCCAATAACCGTGCAGTCCATCAGCACCTGACACCAGCGTGGTGGGTGGCAAAATGGCATTTATTGGTGAGCGACACGGCACTTTATAACCC
>JANHFX010005496.1:0-31257 GCA_027560015.1 Chloroceryle amazona
TTTTTTGTTTTTTTTTTGTTTGTTTTGTGTTTTTTGTTTTTTTGTGTGGTTTTTTTGTTGTTGTTGGTGGGGGGTGTTGGGGGGGGGGGGGGGTTGGTTTGTTTGTTTTGGGTTTTTTTTCTAGCAATTTTTTCCTTTCCCTTAGCTCTTGGATCATGTGGCTTTATCTGATATGTTCTGTAGCTCAGAGAGAGCTAAACTAGCTTCTTTCTCTGTCATCTGCTCTGCCTGACTGGAGGTTTACCCCATTATAACACAGACAGCGGAGACTATTGATAGCAGATTAGGATGGGATAAACTTTCTCTGGCATGTTCAGATCCTATCCCATACCCATTATAAAGCAGCTGCAGACCCTGGGAAGAGGTATTTTACCGATCCAAGTCTACCTAGCGAGCTCTGAACCTTGTGGGCATATATTAATGCCACCACACTGGCAGCTTTTGGCTGAGTGTAAGCAGAGGACAGGGTGTGTGGATGCCAAAGTCTCTCACAGACTCCTCACGTGCAGTTGGTCCAGAGCAGACCCTATGGGGGTGGAAGGCGCAAGCAAGTCCTGTGTGGAATTTTGCCGTGTCTGACATGCCTGTAAAAAAAAGTGACACCAAGACAAGGTACATCTTGATGGGACCATTATGTGTAAGTGGTTCTTCCCTCGCTCTGCCCAGTCGGCATCACACAGAATTCATCTCTGCAGCGCTGAACCTGTTGGAGTGTCTTAGATGGGCCAGATGAGGCTGGAATTGCTGCAAATTCCCTATCTGCTGCCTGGCTGGTATTTTTCTCCCAGTCTATGCCAGAAGGACTTTGGCTGCCCTTGCATCAATCTGTTTGCTGTGGGACAGGTGGTGGTTAAGCCATTGTGGCCCCCAAACGTGAGCTTTCCTGTGGCCAGTGCCATCAGGAACAGACTGTGACAAGCATTTGTGGAGGTACAATTTAATGGCTGGGGCTGGAACAGTCTCATAATGTCCCTAGAGCAGCTCAGGGATAACAACCTTAAGGCCTGGGGACAGGCAACAAGCACTCCTCAGTCAGTGCTCCAGCTGCAGAGCTGGAACCAGCTCCTAATTCCCTGCAGCCATCGCTTTGCAGAAGGTAATGACTGGGGTTTGCAAAAGGGTTTGGTGCCTTTTTAACCCCCCAGCCGAATGCTTCTGCCATAGCTTGTGTGTGTCGATACTTTGCGAAGCACCTGGAGAAGTGATGGACTCTCAATCCCTGCTAGAGCTTCAGTGGGTCCGTTTCACAAAGGAGGGCGGTGATGGAAAGAGGAGAAACCATGTCTCATGGGCAATGCTGAACATTCCTCTTTTCTGTACAAATATTGCCACTATTTAATTCTGCAGTTTGAGTTGGCAACAGCAATCCTGTCAGCCAGCAGATGCTTTGCAGAGAGAAATTATTTCTCTGCCGTTGGTTTCCTTGCCCTATAGCAAAGTTTTATTGCCAGTTGACTGTGTTTGTAATAAGCCCAGCTTTCTGAGAGGTAGGAGGCACCAAAGTTTCCCTGTGAGTCTCTTGTCCCCATTGTCAGAATTAATTTCCCATTTCGGGCTGGCTTTCAGGTAACGGTGTGCTTGTCTTCTCAACTTCATAGTGAGGGGGGCTAGAAGTTTTACTTGTCAAAAGCTCTTTTAGGGGAAAGCCTGCGAGTGTGCTAGTGAGTGCCAAGTGCTGTTGTGCCACCAGCGTCACTGGAGTTGGGGGATGTTCTGGCTACCTGTAGCCATTAAAGGCTCCCTTTTCTTTGCCCTGGATTGTGTTGGTTTAAAGAGAAAGGGTCTGACTTTGAATCTCTTTAGAATAAAACAAAGCAGTAGGATCCCTGCCTGGGCCAGGGGTTTTCCTCTTTGGCCTGAAAAAGGTGATATTGCCTGGAAGCCTCTGCTGGGCTTCAGTGAAAGCGAGCATGACAGTCAGACTTCTATCGTGCTCTTTGCAGGGGCTGCGAAATCACTTCTGAAGTAGAGCTTCTTGTACTGATGAGGGCAGGGGCTTCTGCTTTCTCTCCAAAACCTCTTCTACTCTGCCTCTTCTAACGCATGAGTTTGTGCGATCGTGTTGAACACGTGTAATTGTACATAAAAAGCTGTCAGGGTCAGCTTGGCTCTGCTCTCCCTGGGCTTGGGAGACCGGGCGATACCTTACATAGAGAGCTGACTTTGATGCAGCGTTGAGCTCACTGAAAATGGTGTCAGGCTTTGATCGTGGCTTCTTGGAGGTCCTGACAGGAGTGTTTATTTCAGAAACTAGCTCTGGCTGCTTGTACCAGCTGTAGCTATTAAAGGTTACAACTGAGGATAATTTCTTTGTACGAACTAGTTTTTATTGGAGAGGACTAATACACAGCTCTGGTGGTGCCATGTGTGTCTTGGTGGTGCTTTAGCACTTCCTCATCATCATTCACGCTAATGCTGCTGAACTGAGCAAATCCCGTGGCCTTTTCATCCAAAGAAAATGGAAAAAAATAGATGAGCTTTTCACTGCCCCTGGAAGGCTGACAACAAATCTCAGATTCATCAGACCAAGAAGGAAGCAATTACCCAGACAGCAGCTTGCCAATAGCAACTTTCCCCATTAAAATCAAGGGTCACAATGACATCATGTTTTCATCAGCTCTCCCTGTAGTGCTGCAGTGAAGGGAAGGTCTGAGAAATCTGTCTCCCTCCAGAACTTACCTCTGACTTTCTCCTTCTAAGCCTCTGCTTTCTTTGTTAGTTTAGGTCCTCCTGCCTTGTGTGCACTTTATTTCCTACCACCATGTACCAGAACGACAGACAGACAGACATTCTTTTAAAGTTCTTTCTGCTTTGGGCAAATCCGTCTGCACTGGCACTTAACAGTTGGTTTCCTGTTCCATCCTGTATTGATGTCCAGCCCAGAACAGCTCAGACACAGGTTATAGGTGATGTAAGTGCCATCTGAGGTGTTTTGTGATAGGAAGAGAGATTCTTGATGAAAAATGAGACCATGCATCATCCTCTGAGCTCCATGAGGAGTACCCTGTTAATCAAGCTGGGCTTCTGCCCCGTTTGCTTGACTTGTTACACAGGGGAGTAGCCTGCCTTTGCGCTTCTAAGAGGTGATTCTTAAAGACTGACCAGCACTTGTGGACTTCTAAGCCCTCAGAAGCAGATTCCCAACATACTCTGGTAAGTATGTCCCTGAATAGCTTAAAGTTTGCTCTCCTGAAATCCAAGGTAGCAACTCTGCTGTCCTTTTTTCTCATTACACTGAAAATTTCAAACTCAACCATCTCATGATCACTGTGGCTGAGACAATCCCCTACCATCACATCCCTGTGAGTCCCTCTCTATTCACATCAGCAGGTCTAGGAGGGCATCTTTCTTAGCTGGCTCACTGAGTAACTGTGACAAGAAGTTCCCTCCTACAAACTTCAAGAATTTCCAAGACCTGCTCATCACAGGAGTACGATGTTCCCACCTGATGTCTGGGAAGTTGAAATCTTCCATAAGGACCAGGGCTACCAGTCCAAAAATTTCTTCTAGTTGCTTATAGAATAACTCATTGGTGCTTATGTCCTGGCTGGGTGATTGGTAGTAGACAACCACTACAGCATCATCTTTGTTTTCCACCTCCCTAATCCTCACCCAGAGGCTCTTAAGCACATCATCACAAACTGTAAGGCCTCAGGAATCAAAGCTCTCCCTTACTCTTTGCCCTGCCCATGCCTCCTGAACAGCCTGTACCCTCCATCCCAGCACTCCAGTAGTGGGACTCATTCCCCCAAGTCTCACTAATACCAATGATGTCATAGCTCTGGGAGCTGACCATCGCTTCCAGTTCCTCCTGGCTGTTTCTCGTGCTGCGTGCATTGGTGTACAAGTGTTTCAGATATGCTCCTGAGCTTTCCATGCTCCCAGGAGCAGTGTAGCTGTTCCCACTAGGATTGCTCCCCTCTGGCAATGCATTGGCTTACCTACTGCAATCCCACTAGGATCCCCTTCCCCCATCAACTCTTTCCTCCCCTCTCCACAAGCAAGTCAGAGGCCGCAGTCTGAAGCTGAGCAGAACGAAGTTTTGGTTCAGTGAACACGGAAAGTCTTCAAATTAGGGGTGAATGCATTGCTACTGTAGAACACCAGAAATTGCTGAGCCGGCATATCTCGGGATGAAGGTCAAGGATGGAGAGGGAACATTCATCCTGATCACTGTGTCTGGGGGGAACTAGTTAAGGAGGGCAGGCTATTTACTGGACGGATTTTTACTTCACCTTTCTCTGCTTTATCTTTCCACTTTCATTTGAGGACTCTCATTCATCCTGCTGCGCTTTCCTCCCTTGCAGCATCTCAGCCGTGTACTTTTGATACCTTCCTCTCTTGAGAGAGCATCTTCTTAATGGCCTGTCATGCTCTTGGAGAGCTGTGGCATAGAGAGGAGGTGGACTGAGAACTGAATGCCCTTTTCATGTCTTTTTTATTTTATTCCCCTGGCAAAAGCCCATTGCCTTAGAGTAGATTTTTGGGATGTTCCACATGCCAGGTAAGACCTCATCACTCCAGACTGACCACCAAGCATTGCTGTTACTTGATGGGCAAAGCTCACTTGCCCTTGGGAGAGCGAGAGACCGTATGGGACTGAACTGGCAGAAAAAAGACTGAAGTGAATCCCTCTTGGGCCATCACTTCATTGTCTGAAGACAAGCTGTTAAAAGCGGGCTCGAGGATGAGATCTTTCTGTCCCTTTTAGTGGTGTTTTGTATGTTAAATGGTTAATGGAATGGGAATGGAGGCTGCCAAAATCATCTTGAGATGTTTTCTTGTTATTGAGCTGGTGGTTTACAACTTGAAATCAGTCATTTAGCTTTAAGTGTCTGCGGGTCATCAATTATGAGCAGGTTCGCCACAGTACAGCTTCAGGCTGCGAGGGAACTCACAATGAGTTAGTAAATAAGACTTTTCCCTTGATTGACAAATACAATTTTTAGCCTGAACTTAACTGAGGAATTTCATACCAAGTCCCTTTGCCACCTGCCACCTTCCTATCCTGAGAAGCTACTTTTGTAGTTAACCCAAGAATATTGTTCACTGTCTGCAATATCCTCTTGTTCAGATAAAGTTACAGTGTTTGACTTCCTTTTCTATCCCACTCCCAGGGCTCTCTCTGATTTAATTCCCTAGTCAGGCCTCTCCCACCCAGCACACTTTGCCAGAGGTCTCTGCCCTGAAAATATCAAAGCTCATTTATTCTCTCGCCTATCAAATTTACATTAAATGCCATCATTTTGTTTGGGGGGGACATCCTGGAATGGCCCAGCCTGGTGTCACCAGGCTGTTCTCTGGATTTTCTCTCTTTGCTGAAGGCTGTAACATTTATATTTGAAAGCTTTTTATTTTTCCACCTGTGGCATTTGAATTGCAGTACACCCTGTGGACGTTTCAGCTTTGTCAGCTAGACTGTTATTAAGCTGTAATCATTTATCATCGTTGGCAATGATTTTATGTCTGTTTGTTGTTGGTTTTGTGTGGTGGTTTTATTTTTTTAGCAGGTATTGCAGAACGTTTATTGGTAAACTGCTGTGAGCATGCAAAGACTTAAGATATATAATTTATAAAGCCATATTTATGTAGTGGTGCTTTATGATAGAAGGTTGCGCTGAGAAAGTGTTTGAGACGACAGTTTATTTTTAGATGAGCCAGAAGTCTTTGTTTCCATCTCATTCCAGGCCCCAGCACAGAATGATTGAGGATCTGCAGAAACTCAAAAGCTTTTTCCCCCTCTAATGGCAAGAGAGAGTGTGTAAATAAAACTGGCAAACATAAAAATGCAATAAACTATGACTGTTTCATGAATTTATAACATGAGGGGGCAAAGCAATCAAAAAGCTATAAATTTGTGTCAGTCACACTCCTTTATTAGGAGCTACTAAGGAACACATGTAATGGGCAGGGCAAGAATATCAGTGCAGCTGAGTGTGTTCCATGAGCATTGGCTGGAAGGGACGTGCTGAACTGAGATAACTTGATTCTTCTTGCTCTCCAGGTGTGTTTGCACACACCTAGGGTTTCAAGAGCTATGCGATAGCATGTTTTGATCATAAGAAAAAAAAAGCAGTGTGTCACTTGAATTAATGAGGGTAGATGAGTTAATTTCCGAATTACCGTAGGGAAATTGTGATGTTTCATGACCTGACATTGGGAGAGAGAATCTCTTTTCTCTTGTAGGTGATAGGGCGAGATGGGGATTGTGTGTGTAAGTCTATACCATCTCCAGCTGCCCTACAATCCCTGCATAGAGCAGTTTTCCCAAAGAGTGATTTGTCCTGGATGAATATTCTAGGATAGGCTGGAGTGACTTTTGGAGCTGCCTGTTTCTTTCCAGTGATAGAAGAAGGAGAGTCTGGGCAGATGGATTTGAGCTGGGATTCAGGTTGCCCTAACTCCAGGCGCCTGGGCTGCTGTTGTGGTCAGGGAAATTCTGGTCAATTCCATTAATGGTGTCCAGGGAGCCATTCAGCCAACCAAAGGCAGGCTTGGACTGTGAAGAGACACGTGGATTTCTAAACACCACTAATAGCATTGACATCTGAAGTTAGGTGACCTGAATCCCACCCTAGATATCTAAAAGCTGGTCATACAGACCTGAAGCTAGAAGAAGTATTTGCAGTCTTTCTGTGTTGTATCCCGCAGCACTTGACAAAGGAAGATGGAGTTTAGGCCAGAAATCTTCTGCAGTTCAGAAGATTCAACAGTATGTAGATGACCAGAAGGGGACTTGTAGGTAGCCTGGCTGTTCTGGCTGTTTAGACAGTCCCAGTGGGAATGCTTATACTTGTTTTTACTTCATAGTTTTTGCACCCATTTCTTCAGACCCCCAAAACACAAAATAAAATGTGAAAGGAATGGCTTCCTTTGGTGGGATCTCCGATCCGTGCACTGCAGTGAGGCTGCTGATCACAGATCCATTTAACTAAATGTATTCCAGAGCATCTGAAACCCTTCCATCGCAGATATTTGGTTGGCGCTAAGACAGGACTGTTGTGTTTCCTTTGGGGATAACTAGTGCGGAACAGAAGATGATTTGAGGTGGTGTTCATTACTGATGGCATACTGCCCGTGCTTGGAAGTGGCTGGGGATGCAGGCAATTGTATATAAATAGAACTCATAAGAGTGCAGAAAAGCCTCAGATGTGCTATTGCGTAGCAAAGCCTAATATAAATAAACAATCATTAAAAATTGCTAACATAAACCAGGGGAATAATCTTTGCTTTCCCTTGTACTCCCACCCAATTAGAATAGTTTTCTTGACAAGGCAGTTGAAGTACTGAAGTGAGAGACGCTATTGCAGCCGTAGCACTGGCTGTGTTACGAGGGACCGCTTACGTGCTATTGTCAGGCACTTGCGACGGTAGTAAATACTTTGTTTGCCTGTACAAATATTATTAACAATCCATTATAAAGAATCCATCAAAGATTCAGGCTGCGTCCTGCTCAGCTTTCTGAGGGCGTTCGGTGAAAGCAGATGAGCTTTGTGATGTGAGGCTGCTTGTTGTAAGGGTGTCACTATTGCTCAAGAGTCTGGTATTGATCAGGGGATCGATAGCCAATGTGTAGAAACCCTTCCTACAGCCATGTGAGCTGCCTGTTGATGGGACTGTTTAAAAAGGACTTCTCATTGAAAGCTGGGCATGGTGTATGAATGTGGTGATTCTCCCTATCTCTGTGGAAAGCCAAACCCCAGGGTGGAAGATCTTGCAGCGTCCTAATGTGTTTCACATTTCATCCTTAGTGTTGCTATTGGTGCCAAGCTTCTTGTCCTCCAGGGAGCCAGGTTTGCATTTGCACCTTGGATACCCCACTTGGGTTTGGCGTTTGTTGGTTTGTTTTAATACAGGAAAGAATATGAAGTCGGTGAGTGCTCGTTTGGCATGTGAGCTCTCGTGGCAATCAAGGGGGTAAGGAGCATCCCAGACAGTAATAGGTTTTCAGCACAACATGTGGCAGACAGGCTGGCGCTGGGGAGGGAAAATACAGATAAAAGCAGGGTGGGAAATTATATTGGAATGATTTTGAACCAGGCTTTCATTGCACAGTTTTATTTTATTTGTGAGGCCTCAACACCCCTGTCTTGTACTCCAGTTGTTTTCTAGTTCCTTTTTATTCCCGGCGCTGACCTCGCACCTTCTGTTACTTTCATCGATCAGTGCTGTAGTGTTGTTATCATAGGGACTGGAGCGTGTCTGACTGGAAGCATGAATATGAAAAAGCCTGTTTATTAATAAATAGCAGTTAGAAGGTTTTCATGTCTGTGACTCATTCGGATAGAGTTGTGCTGGAGTCATGTCCCACAGCTTTCTAGGAGCTGAGATAATGTGTAAAAGTCCTACCACTTCCCAAAACCTTCCTGTCTCTGCCAGGGATGGGCTCAATTCCTGAGCAGAGCTTGAGCTCCTTCAGGATAGAGTTGGGTGTGCCAGGAACCGGCCCTGGAGTCCTGTGCTTTCTGGGGACTTGGAGAGTGGTGGGAAGGGACCTTGTGTGATACGGAGGGTTCGTCTGTCCTCAGGTGTGGCCAGCTCCTGGTCAGAGTGAGCAGGTCGCAGGTACAGTATCTGTGATGGGACCAAGGGAAGGGAGGGCTGTGCTGCTGGGGTTCTGCTGACCTCCCCTCCAGCCCTCTGCTGCCACCTGGTAGTTTAAGAGCAGGAGTTGATGGTGACTCTATATCCTTGTTGACACTGCTACTGGCTGCTGAGTGAACTTCCGACAGGTGAACCAGAGGGAAGAATGTGGTGTAGCTGTGTTGCTGCTGGAGGAATCAGAGAAGACCTGTTCTGTTGTGTAGACCATACATTTGCAAAGAAAACCAGTTTCCCTTTGAAAAGTTCCCCGTCAGGAAAATGAACTGTAATCGCAGCGGAATGCATCCGCACAGGTTGGGACCGGGGGGAACTCTCTTAAGATCAGCCTCAAGATGTAAAGAGCCGAACTTGTTAGCAAAAGCCACCTGCCCCCTGTTCCAGGACTGCAACCAGAGACTCAACTTCCAGAACTAAGTTCAGCTTCTGCCAGGGTGCATTGCAGAGATTCTTTGGTGAGACCATGTAATCAAATATTGATTTATACACCCAAGACTCTTATTTTTCAAAAGTTTTTGTAAGAGAGGATGTCAACTTCAGCTGTTGTCATTTTTTTCACTGTATCAGCAAATTTCTTATTTAGATACACAACTACTTTTGCATTTCAACTATAGCATCTCTATTCACTATGGATGTTTCTATAGCAACCAGCCTTGTGCTATCTACATACCTCTATGGATGGATTAAACATGCAATATAAAAATGATTTTCATTTTCTTTTTCTGCAGACTCTGCCTGTTAGTGAAGTGTTTTAAAAACTTTCTGAGTTATGTGGAGACCATCTCTGTCATCTCTGTACTCTTTAAGAAACCTGTTTATTTATCTTTGCTTTTTAAATGACATCTATCATCATCTTATTTCACAACATCTTATTCTAAATCCACATAGTGGATAAGGGAGAGAAAAACACTAAAGATACCAAATAATCTGGATTTTAGCCAATGCAAGAAATCTGCAGTAAACCAGGCAACTGAGCTGTGGCCTCTGGAGTCATTACTTGATGATCAGTATGCTCAGTTTCTCCCGGCATCTCACCAAATGGTTTAGGTAAAATTCTCTGTTGGCAGTCTCCTTTGCAGAAACCAGAGGTTCTGTGTTGTATAAAAGACCAAAATTTACCACTTTATTTGCTTCTGTTACTTTCAATATTTAGTGCTATAGATGTGACAACAGGCGACTCGAACTGCATCTAGAACTCCCCATCTGGACTTTTGCCAGCTTCTGCTACAGAGTCGGTTAAAAAGTTGTGTATTATTTTATTTATGAGACAGAGCAGGAACACCATAGCTGATTTTCTTCTATTTCTGCTTCTTTTTTAAAAGATTTCCTGTCATTTGGTGGATTCTGATTCCAGACCTCACACACACATTCCTCTTTACAACTCTATCGACTGTGTTCCAGCCATCCCAGGTGGCTTTACATATTACACTGGAGGAGCAGATGAAAAAGCTTTAACACTTCCAATTTGGCAATGGTTATAAGTAGAACCCCAACAGAGCCACGTTCTTCTCATTGCCACGTGTTCATCCCTTTCCTCTTCTAACCTCACGCCTTCACTCTGCGTTTCAGTGAGTTGTCCTTAAGTTGGTACTTTACTCAGGACCCTTGGTTTGAATGAGAGTTCCAGCAAGTTTCCCAGTGAGATGCTGGTGACACTGATAATCATTTTCTTAATATTCTGCAGCCATGTTTAATCTTTTATCAGCGGTGCTGCCTTAATAGGTTATTCTCACCTGTTCTGTTGCTGCGAGTGTTTTGCATCCTCAGTGTCAGGATTTTGCAGTTTGGGGCAATTAAGTGCACTACACAAATGATTAACTGAAGTCAGCAGCAGTGAAGCACATGCTCTGAATGCTTCGCTGGCTAAGGACACAACCGAGCACATGTTTAAGTGTTTCGATGAATTTTGAGCCCACAAAAGGAAAACACCGCTTCTAGATAGGGTGGATTAACTGATAAATGCTGTAGTTCTGTTCTTTTGTAGCCGGAGTTGATAGATAACCATGATTTAGAGGAGCGAGTGTGTCGGAGAATGTTACTCGTAAAACAGCAGGGATTAACTGAATGACTTCTTATTCACTTTTCCATTAGCGGGGTGTCAGCGTGATATTCCGTCTCTTGACGTCTTCAATTGTCCCCAAATTTACTTTAGTTGTACGAGAGTGCAATTTAGCGCTGGAACTCAACTGGGGAAGAATAATGAATTTCTTAAGCTTTAAGCTCTTGAGGCTCAACCCTCACCGGGGTAACTGAGAAAAGCAGCATTTTCCATGTTTCTGTTATTGACACTGTGCCTTCTCCTGGCATTTCTTTGCCCACGTAAGTCCTGTTTGTAAACTTTCTAGGCTTGATATCAACAGTGTTGGTATTTGTCAGGCTCAGCACTGGCTGGAATATCCTAAACCAAAGCCGATTTATAGGAGAGAAGTGTCCAAAAGGAAGGAAAGCAACAACATGAGCTGTTGGAGTGTGTTTCTTCGAACGTGTGACAAGGGCAGCATTCAGTCCGAGGGCAGCGAAGGTACGAGTCCCAGGACGTCGTGCTGGCAGGCAGAACACGGGTTGGGGTTGTAGCCCTCGGGTAGCTGCCTGCGTGCAACGGCTGCTTGCCTGTCATGCAGCGTGTCAGGCCCAGGCCCCTGGAAGGTGCCACTTCACGTCTGCTTTGAAATGACGTTGAGCGCTGCACGCTGCGGTGTCCCGCTGACAAGGCAGTGGTTTGTAAAGGAGAAGCCGTTGGCATGTTAATCAAGTCTAGTGCCACATACGGGTCAGATCCTTGGCTGCTGTTGATCCAGGGGGTGGTGACTGGTCCGTCATGCTGGTTGACACCACCAAACAATGCGGGCTGGCAGCTCTGGGAGGAGTCTGGCTGCTGCTCCTGTTCACAACAGCCCGCATTGCAGGATGAGATTTTTGTATTTGAAACTAAGTTTTAAGCAAAAGGAAAAGAATATGGGATGGGAAGGCCATGCAACTAGTTTCATAGGGCTTTTAATTTTTAACCGCTTGTATTCGGAGGTGAAGAGACTGGCGTTTGAAATGCTTTGTGCTTCACTCCATTGTGCTCTTTGAAAGCATCTCGTCGTAGAGATCTTTGTGAAAGAGTTCAGAAGTGGAATTCACTGACACCTGAGCAAAATAAAATTTTGGCTTGAGAGACTCTACTGCAGTTGAGTAGATGAAGTTCTAAAAGAGAGTGGTGAGTCTGGAGTAGAGCAGCAGCTGTTTGTGGTGTGTGATTTCTGTGGGATGATGTCTGTCTGCTGGCTGGAGCTGGGATGAGAGGTCTCTGAACTTGTTGGAATTAGGTGAAGAAAGGAGTCCCTGAGTTGCTCCCCTTTACAGAGGGGGCTGTGAAGGCTCCAGGCTTGGAGGGAAGTAATTTCTTTTTCTCTTCTTCTCTTATTTTCCTTCTGTACAAACCTTCCGCTGTGCCCTACTATCAGAATCCCAAAAGTCTCAATGGACTTTAGAGGTCTATTCCAAGTCTTCTTTGGCGACTTTTCTGCCCTTGTTCATACTTCTCTGACAAGACTTTTTGAGGGAGCTGTCAGGCTGGCTGAGTCAGCTCAATCACGGTGCTGAAGATGTGGGGATGGAGTATGGGGTGGAGAGGACATGCCTGCATTCAGCCAGGCTTTGAAAGGCTGCTTAGTCCCTAGAGTGGGAAATTAGGGAGACTTTTTACAATGATCTAGAGGATCTAAGCTCAGTTCCCATTGATTTTTTTTTTTTTTGATGCAAATTATGTGAGGGCTCAAGTGCTCGGGAGCGATGATAGCTGAGGATTTGCTGGCAGCTGCCCAAATTCCATAAGCAGTACAGAAAACTGGGGCTGTGGCTGCAAGGGCAAGAGGCAGCACTACAGAGAAGGAAGCACATGACCTAGGGTGGAAGTCTCCTCATTCTGCTTGAGGAATGTAGTTAGATAATATCTTTAGATAAAAAAATAAAACCATAGCATAGGTGCTGTGGTGTTCCTAGTTCACAAGAGTGTTTTATGTTCTAGGATTTCCCTGCAGCTGTTCCATATCAAACTGCAAAACCCCTGGTGGGCTGGGTGTGTAGAGGTTAGCAGGTCCTGCTCCAGATCCGCTATGGCTGAGAGACAGGAGTGTGTCTAGGATAAGTATCTGCACCACAAAAGAAACACTGCTTTTGTGGGTCCAAGGGATTTGATGGAGAGGAAGTGAGTTTGAATTTGTTTCTAAACTTGATGATTGAACAGATTTCTGAATTTTGGATTAAAATCTGGGTTGAAAGGATCCAGAGGAGGCCACAAAGATGGTCAGAGGGCTTGAGCACCTCTCCTGTGAGCACAGGCTGAGGCAGTTAAGTCTGTTAGGCCTGGAGAAGAGAAGGCTCCAGGGAGACCCTACGGCAGCCTTTCAGTATCTGTAGAGCCCACAAGAAAGCTGGGGAGGGACTTATTGTAAGGGTGTGTGGTGAGACGACAAGGGGCCATGGCTTTAAACTAAAGCAGGGTAGATTTAGATTGGACACCAGGAAGAAGCTCTTTACTAAGAGGGTGGTGAGACACTGGAACAGGTTGCCCGGAGAAGCTGTGGACACCTCATCCCTGGAAGTGTTTAAGACCAGGTTGGATGAGGCTGGTCTTGTGGGAGGTGTCCCTGCCCTTGGCAGGAGGCTTGGAACTAGATGACCTTTCAGGTCCCTTCCAACTCAACAGAGAAGTCTTTCCTTAATGTTGAGGAGGAACCTCCTGGGTTCCAGTTTGTGCCTGTTGCCCCTTGTCCTCTTGCTGGGCACCACTGAAAAGAGCTCTTTGATCCTGTCAGTGCACATATTCCATTCCCATCTCCTCCCTGTGCCCAGCTGAAAGGAGCTGTGAGGGAACTACGCCTTGCATTACAAGAACATCTGCTGGATAATGTTCCCATCGCTACTATTAATACGCTGGTGTTGATTTTTCCATCATCTGCTGTTACTCCATAGTTAGAGGGGGAAGCATTTTCACACAAGAGTAACTGGATAGCAAGTGGGATTGAGAAAGCCCTTGTGGTTTACATATATGACAACTGGGTGGGAAAACTCCTCCAGGTGAATGATTCTAATGCCAAAACAACTGGTCAAACCGTCCCCTTGGATTCTGTTATCAGTGTATTTTTTCCTACATGAGGAGCTCCTTTTTTTTTTTCTTTTTTTCCTCTAAAAGAGGCGTAAGATAAGTAGATCCTAATCAGATACAATATGAGAAGCCTCGATTAGATGCATTTTCCATGTAATAAAAGGAATAAAAAACCCACTTAGACACCCACACCATTCTCCTGAACAATGAGGCAATCTCTCCTGCAGTATTTTGAGTGTGTATAGCTGTGACTTCAGCATAATTTCCTCCAACAACACGCATCTATCCAGGGCCTTTCGGGATGACTTTGTTTACCATACTGCAAGATCAATTCTAAATGTAAGCACTGAAGTCTGAATAATTTATTTTCTAGCCCATTAGAACAATTTGGAGGATCTAATTCCGTAGGCAGCTTTTCTGCCGAGAGAGCGAGTATGCACATGGCTGTGTCTCTCTTGGGGAAGGAGAGACAGCCTGAATCTCTGCTTTTAGAGCAAGGCACCCGCTTCACTGCCTGTAGCTAGAAGTGCCTATGAGCAATTTGTCTTGAGCAGAATAAACCGCTCCTGGACAGCCAATCGCAAAGGCCAGGGCTTGGAAAGAACCCACTTACTCGTGCCTTTGTGCGCAGGATTTTGCAGCTCCAGCACAGACGTAGTAAACAGACTAGTCAAGATTTATGCTGAGGTCTGTCCTGGAACAGACACTTGGATCTCTAAGTCTTAGGGCTATGACAGTATCCCTCCTGGTGTGCCTCTGTTTTGGCCTTAGAATAAAAGATGTTACCAAAAAATGGCAATATTTAATGGGGGAGGAAAAAAGCCACTCGAGGAAGCTGTGTTTAGTTTAAGATCTTGCCATGAGCTGCCTTGCTTGAGAGAGAGTGGATTATCAGGAACAATTAGGCAAATAATGTTTTAAGCATTTCACAAGGGATTTAACAAAAGTGCACTTGTCAGTAGCCTGACATCTTTGAGGAGGATTTGCTTTGTGTTTTGTTCGTTGTTTTTTTAAGAGACAACCATGTGCTCAGCACATGGAGTCAATACAGCCTTCTGTTTGGCTGCCAGTGGTCTTTCAAGCTGTAGACTTCTCACTAATGGTTTGGTTTTAATGTTTTCTTTTTTAACCACGGTGGCTTCACTGTTTGCATGGAAACCTCCAAATTGCCAAGAGTAGCCCTGTTAATGGTTTTGGTTTTGTTTAATTTCACATTTTTGCAAGCTCTGAAAGCTGTCAGGACTGAGTCATCACTCTGCTTCTGCCTGTTTGGCACAAACAGGGGCTGGGGGCTGGGGCTGGAGTAGGGAGAGAAAAAGTGGAAGGAAGGGTACATCATAAACAACTAAGTAAAATTATCTGTAACTTAACAGTTCCTTAGATACGAAGAAATCAAAACAGACAGGCAGCATAGAACCAGCTACAAGTTTTCGCTATAATCCAGAATAAATAAACTTGATCTCTTGATTTATGCTGCTGTTCAGTTCAGGACAGGGGGGCAGTGAGCTTTTTGAATGTTTGGGAACAGAAAATGTCCCCCTATCACTGGAGGGGCTCCTGTGGCTGCCTCGGTGGGTCCTGGTTCCCTTAAGCATTTCTTTAACCAGGTGCTTGTGTGTTGTTATGGTCACTGGACAGAGATTTACAGGAGTGCGTCACTCGTCGGTGGAACAGGGGCTTTAAAGAGCAGGTTAGACTGGAGTTAAGGGCAGCCTCTGTTTCCCAGGGCCTGGTGTGATGGCTTAGTGACTATTCAAGGGCCAAGAGGAGATGTGTGGGAAAAGGACCAGTGCTGAACTAAGCTGGATCAGCCCTCAGCAGTGTGTGCTGCCATTTTCTATGCAGCACTTTGTGAAATCCAGTTTGAGCCGGGCGGTTTAATGCTCGAAGTGCTTTTCCCTTTGTGCTTTTCAGGGTTTGGTTAATCAACCTAAGGAAGAGCTGTGTGTTGTCCCTTCAACAAGATAATGAGCTTCTGGAGAGCCTGGTTTATATTAGAGTATCTCTGACTCAAGTGCAGTGTAGTGGGATCCTCCTGCTGACCTGAAATGTTCAGCCCTGGTCTAAATGGGAACAGCCACGGTTGTGAAATTTTGCATGAGCCATCTCCTGGCTTCATGCTGGTTTGTGCCACTGGGGAATTCCCAGTTCCTGCAGACAAGAATGGCTTTGGAGAGACAAAGTACCGGAATTAAATGTCCTAAGGGCAACATAATGTCAAGCATTATATGTTGTACATTATAAAAATGTCCTGAGCGATGGAGGAGCAGGCAGGCAGGTCTTGCCTTTCCTGAACACAGCTGCGCCCTTGGTGAGACCCACCTCCCATAATGCAGATGATAGTTACAGACTGGTCTGGGTTGGAAGGGATATTTCAAGGTCATGTAGTCCACTCCCCTGTGGGGAGCAGAGACATCTGTGACTAGAGCAGGTTGCTCAGAGCTCCATCCAACCTCACCTGGAATGGTTCCAGGGATGGGGCATCGATCATCTCTCTGGGCAACCTGGGCCAGGGTCTCACTACCCTGAGCATAAAATATTTCTTGATATCTAGATAATCTTCCCTCTTTTAATTTAAAACCATCACCCCTTCTCCTGTCACGACAGGCACTGCTAAAAAGTCTGAAAAGCCTCTCCCCGTCTTTCTGACAGGCCCATATAGTTGTAGGTCAGTATGACCCAAAGCAGTGTAGCCTCACAGGAGTTTGGTGCTGTTGAATTGCTTCAGAACAAAGAACAGAAGATAACAGCTGAATGTATTGTGAGGTGGTACCTCTGCTGCTGCTGGGCGTCTGCCTTCATTAGGCTTAACTGGGCCATATTTGTGTCCTCACTGTGCCTGTGGCCCCACAGCTGATTCTGAGGCAGAACATCCAGCCAGTGGTGGAGGCAGGAGCACAGTTGTGCTTTCCATCCCCATCCTTGCCCAGCTCAGTGCTGTTCCTGGCTGTATTTCAGCTTCCTGACCAGTT
The DNA here is from genome assembly GCA_027560015.1 of Chloroceryle amazona. Classification (NCBI taxonomy): domain Eukaryota; kingdom Metazoa; phylum Chordata; class Aves; order Coraciiformes; family Cerylidae; genus Chloroceryle; species Chloroceryle amazona. The sequence goes on from JANHFX010005496.1 coordinate 16,666, forward strand.
TGGTTTTAACCTGGGTGTCTGCCACCTCTCCTTTGATACTCTTTGTAGGCCAGTAGACCTTCAGAGTTTAATTCCCCTCTCTAGGGAATTAATTCCTATTATTTTTCACCTTTTTTTTCTTTCGCACCTTGTGCCCTGTTGATAGCTTTTGTGTACATCCCCCTGATTACACTAAATTACTTTCTATGGGTTGTATTCTTCCCTCTCCTCCTGCTGGTTGTTCTGCCATTTTTAGACCATGTTCAAGATCATGGTCCGTAAGTGGGCAAGAGAGGGGAGGTGTTTCCAGTGTGCATGGTCAGGGCATGAACCACCCCTCTGGGGTGTTTGTAGAGGGCACTTTGCAAAGGGTGAATATGTTGATATGGGGGGTATCTATATGAAAAGGCTGCTGACTGGGATGATTTGAGTCCCTGTGTCCTGGAGGCTGACTTCTCTCCATGGAGATGCAGAGGTTGACGCAGTTGAGGTATATGTTGCTTGGTAAGAGATGAAACCCCTGCGTTCTGTTCAGTCCTCAGAGATTAGAGGGGCTGGGGGCAGCTGGATTTGTCTCTTAATAGATACGCCAGTTACTGCCGTGACTGTAGGGCTGACATCGGATGCATGAGCAGCCTGTCTGCTGCGGGTACGGCTGCGTTCCCAGGACACAGCTGGATGCAGGAGTAGCTGGGTTTATTTCATTTATGACATATACAGATTGTCTAAGATTGCCGGTGATAAATGCACTAAGCTGCAGAATCGCTCTGGAGGTCTAAAATAGAATTGGAATCACAGTCGTAACCTCCCGGGGACAGCAAGTGGTGTAGCCAAGGCCACAAATCTTACCAAAAATCCTCCCTTCTGGGGAGGGTGAGCAGGACAAGTCCGTCTGTCTGTCCCTATGACTCGGTGTTGAATTCTCATCCCCCAAACTAGGTCTGAAAGAGGGATAGTAGTGATACCTTGTTGTGCAAGGTGTGGGGGTGGGACTGTGGTCAAGCCTTTGTTCCTGGTGCTCAGCCTTTAGCAGCAGCACAAGACGTTGATGACTTCCGTGGTAACTTGTGTGAGACACTCAGACAACTGCTGTGCTAAGTGGGAGAACGGGCTAAGCAGCCTTCGCTGCATCCCCCACTCCTCCTTGGGGCCATGAGGACACAGACTACCAGATCTTCATCCAGCCTCTGTGTCCATCCTCATCACCAACTGGGTTTTCAAGTGGGTTGTGCTTCCAACAAACACAGGGAAAAGTGCCTGGGAGGAAGACAGATGGGACTCCAACAGTTGGTTACAGTGAGGTGCAGTTCGGCTCCTTCTGAACAAAATAGACTGGTTGGAAACTGGGGTGAGGATTCCTGCCTTGGGACACAGCCACCTTTGTTACCCCGTGTTGAGGGGGAGTTTGGTGGCGTGCAGAGGCCACCTTTGCAATTCGTGTAAGAAATTGTTCTGGCTTTTGTGCTTGTCTTCAGTGTGTCCTTTCCGAGGCTTAGCTCTGCCCCAGGGTTTGCTCTGCCTTTTTCCTTCCCTGCTTCAGGAGCTGCCGTATGTTCATCCACTGTATGCAGACAGTTAATTGATATGCTCCTATGTCTGCCTTTCTACTCTGTGAACACAATTTCTTTCCCCGTCTTTAATTGATTTGGATAATAAAGTGCAATTATAAAACTCAATAAAAATTGGTTATTTTAAAGGGAGAGCAGGAAAGAAAGAAACCTAAGCGATACTCTGCTGTGTGCCTGTAGAATAATGCAAAATCCCCTTTGGTTTATTTCTATTTAATTGCTCAGCTTTACTCAGAGTGTTACAATTCTGCAGGCTGGCTCACAATTACAAGCAGCATGCTTGTAAATGTTTACTTTCTTTAAGAGTGGCTTGTGTATATAATAATTGTAAATTTGACTGGTTTGTGCTGGCTGCTGCGTGCACTGGCGTCCTCCCTTCTCCTCTCCCATCTCCTGCCTGTACTGCTGCTTCCCTTGAAGACTTGCCCTGAACTAGCCAAGTCCTCTTCTGTGGACCGAATTACCAAACCAGTGGCCACATTGGGAGCGTGTTTTGTTTTTTTTTCAATGTTACAAGGGGATTCTCCCTCCTTCTTGGGCCCATTCATGCTCTAAATGGTGTCTTGCTTCCAAGGGAGGCTAGACCTTGGGCAGGAACTAAGATTTGTGGAGTGTCCTACCAGGGGAAGATGCACTGGCAAGATTTGTTATGGCATGTACCAGGGATGGGAGATGGTGTATTAGGATGGGAAGAACAAGGGATCAAAAGTGCTTTAGCTGTGCTGGGCAGCTCTCTGAGGTAACTAAATAGGACACAGATTTTTATTGGATTTTTTTTCCCAATCCCTTTGAGCTCTGAATCTTTGGGTATTTTTACTTTACTTGGTGTCTGCTTTTTCACTGAAGAGACCTGCTATTTGAAGTTGTGTTTTGGATTAGGAAATCTGGGTCTCTTTCTTGATCATTACATCTTACTGCTGAGTTCCCCCTCTATAATGTTTTGGGTTGTTTTTTTGTCCTGCTTTGTCTGCTTTCCCCACTGAAAGTACCACAGGGAGAGAGCATTTAATAGGTGTGACTACTGGATAACCTCAGCAGAACTCTTCCACTGCTGCCATGTAACTATGGATTGATATCTGGGGTTGCTTGGATACGATAACTCAGTTTCTTTGTTTCTCTTTTTTCCCCCAGTTGGGAGGCTGTGGAATCCTTGGAGTAGGCATCTGGCTGGCTGTTACCCAAGGAAACTTTGCCACACTCTCCTCATCTTTCCCGTCCCTGTCAGCTGCCAACCTCCTGATCATCACAGGGACATTTGTCATGATCATTGGCTTCGTGGGCTGCATAGGTGCCATCAAAGAAAACAAGTGCCTCCTGCTGAGTGTGAGTATCAAGCCACTATGCTGCTGTCATGTTTGCTCTCCTAAGGTGCTGGTGCTGTTCCAGTGCATGTTCCAGTGTCTGAATCAACCTTTGATAGCTCTGAGAGCTGCTGGATCATTCCTGACCATGCTTTTAACCTGTCCTTGGAGGACGAGACCTGCAAGCAGGGAGTGGTTAGTGGTGGTGTGGCGTTCCTTGAACTCCTCAGAGAAGAGGTTTGTGAAGACATCTTTTGCAGTATACCCTTGAATTATTTTTCACTCAGCTTTGGTAGCTGTCCGCTTCAACTGTCTACCCTGGTGGGACTGATGATCTGAAATCCTGGGCGGAAAGATCAGTGTAGGCAGGAAAGACTGTAAAGAGGTTGATTTCTGTTTAAATTGGAAATGAAGTCCTTCAGATTTGGCAGTGCTGGTTTTGCCAAAAATTACCTCTCAAAAGGCTGACAGTTTCCTCAAAAGGAGGAGTGCCAGCACAAAGGCAGTGCTGTGAAATCAAAGAGTAATAAGGTGCCAGTTGTCCGTGATTTGACAGAGGCTTGAGCCCCATCCCTGGTGTACTTTATCAAAAGGTAGATGCCCCTCAAAGCTGGACTTCACGAGTAGCGAGTGCCTGCTGCAGTTGGCAGTTGTAGTGTCTATTTTGGGTCCTGTTCAGATGAAGACCAGGAAGCGAGGCGATCGTGCTGCTCCAGTCCAGGACCTTACTGTGATGTTCAGCAAACCTCAGGGTGAAGTGAAGCTGGAGACTCCTTTGTGTAAGGCTGTTCTTCACTCTGCTTCACATACTCATTTTGCTGTCTGTGGGAACTACAGAATGAGTCAAGGCACACAGCCCCCAGGAAAAAAAAAAATCACCCTGTAGAAATCTGTGACTGAGATTCCAAGCCTCTGTATATCCCTGCCTTAATCGGTTGTTTCTGCTAATGTTTTAATCAGCAGAAGTCAGAACTAGTCAGTCTAGGCCAGTAAGGGCTGTTTATGTGGCAGGTGGGTAGTTTGAAACTAAAATGAAGAGTTGAATAAATTGAAATGAAGGTGATTTTGTGGGTGGGAGTTTACCCTGGGAAGGCTGAAGTCAGACTCTGAGGCTGAGAGTCCTTGATAATTTGAACAGTCTTCTAAATACTCAGCCTGTGGAGGAAGTGTCTGGCCAGATGGATGTGGTGACTGGATTACAGCTTCAGTGCCAGTGCAGCAGGAATCCACATGGTGACAGGTCTAGTGGTGTAGCCTCTATGTGCAAAATTAATCACCTATTTTTTTGCTTTTTCAATTAAAATTGAAAGCTCAGGGGTGACCAGCAATGAGCGGCGTCTTCTGACATGTCAGGATCTGGCAGCCAGTCCTTGGTAGCAGAAAAGCTTCAGCCTTTATCTCAAATGGCTTATTTGCTGTGGCTTCAGCAAGGGTAAAGCTGCCCTCGATCAGCTGTCGCTGCTGCAGCGAGGGTGGGTGTACCCGGCCGGCCTGAGATGGGCATCCTTTGGGGGGTGCAAATGTCAGTGGGTGCTGCCCCTCCCAACACCCGGCACAACACTCACAATCTCACACCCATCAGTGCACGGTGCAAGGACTAATCTCATGGCCTTCAGTGCATGGGCTGTGCTTGATGCATCGAGTTAAGTAATGCACAGGAATCCAAATTCATTTAGGAGCTCTTTGCATGGGAGAATTGGGAAACTTGATCTGATTTGGTACCAGCGCTTCACTCTGTCCGCCTCTCCTTACCTTTGTGTACTGTAGCTATTCAGCGGCCTCTTTTTTCATTTAATTTTCTTTAAAATCGAGTTATGTTGGAGCAGATTACAGCTACTTTAACTCTGAGTAAGCCCAACTGTAGAGGGTTGAAATACAGTTTTCATTAGTCTGTCTTCCATTTGCTTGTTGTTTAGCCGCGAGTAACTTTCCACAATGTACATCAGTACTCACATCAGTAAATACCAGGGAGGGGTTTTTTTGACATTTGTGAGTTCTTCTGTTGAGCCTGTCTATTTGGAAGGGAAATTAATGGTGATAGGAGCTTCTTTTTCTGAGAGCAAAAGCTGATCATGTAGGTTTGTGCTTAGTCTTCCTTTCCCCAGATTCCTGGTTCTCTCTGACTGATGTTTGAAATAGGGCTTTTAAGTTCAGGTCCAGGACATTTAGTTTTGGCCAGCTCCCATTTTTCAAGGTAATGTAGGTAGCAAACTGAATGCTTGACTGAAACAACTTGCTGAATATCAACCCCAGGCTGTTCTTACGTGTGTGGCTGCTACATCTCTTCATCCTTTTCTTATTTCATAGGTGTTCCCAACACCATGTTCTGCCAAAATGAAATTATCTCTTCCGAAATATCTCTGCTTTTTGTTCAACATCTCTGAGAATGTCCCTTCTCTCCTGCTCTTTAAAGAGGACTGTTTTGTTGCAGCTCGAATGTGACAGGATATACCATCTAAGTTGTAAAGGGAAAGCCATTAAGCATTGGCAACCTTGTGAGAGCGTGTGACAGACACTGTGTTTAGCAGTCACTGCAGGATCAAGTCCTTACCCTCCTTTCTCTGTCTCCCAGGCCACCACTTAACATCCGGCTTTGTTCTTCTTCCTAAAGACAGAAGAAAGAGGAAAGGATGTGGCAGTTACAGGTTGGGGAAGGATATTGGGAGGATGCGCTGCTGTTACTGGGATGGGTGGCCTGGAGGAAGACAGTGGAGATACTGCAGGAGGCATGGAGCACCACTGGGATCTTCAAATGGACCAGGAGGGAGCAGGGCAGGAAGAAGCCGCATTTGTTGGAGGAGCAGAATTTTCTGTGGTGTTAGACACAGCAGGCTGTTTGTGTATGGCCTTGCCTTAGGAATAATGCTGCTGTTTGACTGATGATAGATAAGGGATGAGATTTTCTTAAGGAGTCTGCTGGAGTGAATGAGAAATGAGCAGTATCAAAGAGATGTTTCAATCCATTTATATTTCATATACTTGGCTGCAGAGCAGATGAGACTCTGATCCTGTACTTTGTGTTCACCACATACGACATTTGTACTGAGCTGTTGGAGCAAACCTTTAAACTCTTTGGTATTAGGCTGCTGCCATGTTAGGTGTAAATGATACTAATTCCTTACCTCTGGCAGCTGCCAACAACTTTAGAAAGAAAGGAGGGCAGACAGAGAAAGTAGCTCTAAAAGTAGAAGTAAAGTTTAATTTGTAACTGAGGTTTTTGCACAACTGTGTGCAATAGTCAGGCCCAATCCATTTGAACTCTCTGGATAGAGTGTTAAATAGACTAAAACTTCACAGCTTTACTGACTTGAAAGGACTTGCTTGGTGTCCACCACCTAAGGAGTGAGCTGCCAGATACTCAGTGGCAATGCATAGCCAGGACAATGCCTCATCAATCTCTTAAGAAACAGGCTTGCTCTTCTTTCTCTGCATTCAGAAGAAAAGAACGATAGGAAAATTTAAGAGTGTGTATGGGGGGGGGGAAATAAATACAAATTAAAAGGAACCCCCAACCATCCTGTGCCCTGTGCAACAGTGCACAGATGGGGCGAGCTGTGCAGCCATCACTCGAAGATCTCAGTGAACAGAGATATTTGCATGCTTCTTATTTGCTCCAGCTACAACATGAAGGATGATAAACTTTTCCATCATCAGATTTCCCCAGGGAAATCAGAGCAAGTAGGATTACTTCAAGTAAGTATGCAACCCTCTGTACGTAATCTTGTGTCTAAATGTAGGTGCAAATTGAGGAGTGAAGCAGGCGAGCAACGCTTTTGTGCTTCAGTAAGATTCCTTTGACATTTCTGCTGTTGTTGCTGCTCAGGACTGTGTAACAGAGGGCCCTCTGCCACAAGCTCAGTTGTAATTAGAAAATGGCAGCTTTGTTCTGATGGATTGGGTCACTGTCCTGAACGGTGATGGGTAACAAGCCAAGAGTCTGACCTGAGGAAGTTAGTTTGTGGACTTCCACTGGCTGATTTATTTTTTTCATAGTTATTTGATGCTGCGTAGCAGGATCATCCAGCTGAGCTGCAAACCTCGACAGGCTACCTTGAAACAAAACTAGGAATCTATTTTTGCTCCCTTCCCCTTGGCAAATGAGTTACAGCTCTAATGTCCATCAGAGCTATCAGCTGTGCCCATTGTCCTCATGAATTTTAGCCAAACGTTGATCTTGGGCACTCCCAACCCCACTGCAGTGCGTGTGCTTCTCAGCTGGGGCAGGTCCTTGCAGGAGATGAGGCACCACTGGCACCATCACTCACGATGCCTAAAGTCAGAGCTATGACCAAGTCAGGTGCTGTATGGACATGTGCACATGCTGTTGCTCTATGTTAAAGAAATTTATGCCTGATTAAGTTCTTTTTTTTTTTTTCCTCTTTCATGCTCCATTGTTGACCTAGCTGATCCTTAAGTGTCTGTGTAAACAGTGTCTTTTAGGTTAATTGCTTAAGAGCTGTGTTTGAGGAACTAAATTGCCTGAATTCTCTGCCTTTCACACATGTTTAGCAGAGATCTCTATTTGTGTGATTACGCTGGAAAAGGTCATTATTCCACAGATAGTCCGTGGAGTCTCAGCTCTAGATGTCAAATCATGATGGATTATGTTATTTATTATCTGTCTTACAGTATCCCCTGCAGGCAGCCCATGAGATCAGGATGCTCATTCTGTGTAAAACCCCTGGTCAGAGGCGGTCTCTGCCCAGTGGAGCTTACCCTCTAAATAGAGAAGACAAATGGAAAGTATTATTATCCTCATTAGACAGATGGGGAGCTGCAGCAAAGTGAAACTAAGTGCCTCACATAGGCTGCGCTGGGAGAGTGTGGGAGAGCTCTGAACCAATCCCAAATTGTCTAAATCTCAGTTCAGTGCCTTTGTCACCGTTCTCTGACTGCAGCAGAACACGCCTGGCTGTCCTGTGTGCTAGTGACCTTTCAGAAGTAATTAGTCCGTGTTTCCATAATAGTAATGAGAGTTTTGATTTCTTTCATCATGTGTGTTATGTCCAAATGATAAATAAATATCCCAAAGCAAAGATAGTTCTCAATTTTTATTTTGCTGAACATGCCTTATTGACACAGTTGAGTGATTTCCCTGAGCTCCATCCACTTCAGGCTGTCCCAACTCAGCCTCATTGCAGTGTTGCCTTGAGTTCAGTGGGGACCAGGACACTTAGAGAAGCTGCCAGGCAGGACACGTGAATGGGGTCTTAATGCAGTTTGTTTGCAAAAAGGAGCTTACGTCCGGGCCGTGAAATTGTAGTTGCTGGTAAAACCCAGTACAAAGTATGAACCAGTATGAACCCTTTGTGAAGGAAAGATTTTTAGCACAGGTGTCAGGATGTCATGTTTTAGACTTAATAACCCATGTCCTAGAAGGAAGTAATATCCATAGAGGGTCCTTCCTGTCACCCTTTGATTTTGTGACACTTGTATTGTCTCTGATGATTTGGTACAAAGCACGTGATGTTCTGCTGCTTCTTGGGATGTGCAGCATGGCCAGTAACCCGGGCAAAAGAGGCAGAGGATGGCTTGCTTGTGCAGACGTTAAGGCCTAAAAAGGCTTTTGAGTTGATGTAGAGGATTCTCCACCATGTGTTGTCCATACAGGAACACAATAGAAAGAGGAAAGGGCTTGAAGCAGTCAAAACGCCGTTTCCTTGGTGATTACCCAAAGCCAACGGCCACTTTATGGAGTACCATGGCTAGGTATGGTCCATCAGATCAAGGATTAGAGAAGTAAGAAGGTGGCTTAGATATTCCCTCTTTCCCTTTATTCCTGATTTGTGGATAAGCCTGAATTTTGATTTTATTTTTTGGTAGAAAACCTGAAACAATGATTAATAGGAAGGGGAAAGAAAATCATTAACAGGCAGATCTATGTGTTCAGCTTAATGTAAATGAGTTTTCTGAACTTCAGCCAGCTCATCTGTAAGTGGAAATAGCAATAAAGAAAATGAGGAAGAAGTTAATGAGTGGGAAAAAAAAAAAAAAAAAGAGTAAAAAACCCTCCTGTTTTCAGTAGCGTCACTGGATCCAGTCAGAGAGCTGACAGATGAAACTCTTTTGGTGACAGGGAGTTTATTTCAAAGCAAATAAATGGGAAAGAAATAGCCAGTGAATGACTTCATCTCAGTAATTTAATGCTACAGAACAAACAGTAGAGTCTCATTCCACCTTAGCACACGAGCTTATGTTCCTTTAGCAACCTGAGGAGCAAACTCAGGGAAATTGTGGCTGCAGCCACAGCAATGAGTGAGGCAAAGATGATGTTGGAGTAAAAGGTGCAAGTTTAGACAGTCATTAACTTTGCGTGTCTTTGCCGGAGACGGAGAATACCGGATTAACCCCAAGCCAGAGCCTTTTAATTGTATTCCCTATTTCCATTATCTAGGTTAGATGGACTCAAGCAACTGGTTGTCAGTGGGGTGCGCAGGGACCTGTAAGAGTTAGTCCAATGTTCTGGTTCTTCAGCTGCATCGTACTTCACAAATAGGATGAGTCTCTGTCCTGACTGGGATAAAGATCAACACCAGATCACGTCACACCTTTGCAGCATGAAGCAACCCTCGGAGAGTCAGCAAGGAGTTTGTTTGTGCTAAGGAATAATAATTTGTGATATATTAAATGGGCCTAAAATCCACCTACTCTTGTGACGTGAGTGACACCTGGCTCATAGTTGAGTACACCTCGTTGATTTTCAGTCAATTTTTAGAGAAGATGGCAAATGATGAGAAATGCCACTAAATGCCAGTTACAATCCTCTGACACATAGCAGGGGAATGGGGAGTCTCTCGGCTCTCTAATGCGGGAAGACGAAATGATTCCAACGGAAAGCAGTAATGAGACTGAACCAAAAGGCTGTTACTGTGTCGCAACAGCATATGGTGTATATCTTCCCAGGAATAATTACTGCGGATCTCTTTGAGCCTTACTGATTGGCAGGAGTTTTTGCACATTCCTCGATGTATAGTCCAAACATAAACAGAGCTGTACGTATCTCCAGCCGGCGTAAACATGCACGAGTTCATCACAGCCACCGTGAATTGACTGTTGAGGCTTTTAGCAAATAGTAGCTGATGAACCCCATTTAGATCTGTGCCATTTTCATAATGGTGTTTCTGTTTGGAGGTTTGCTCCTATCTGTCAGTGCCTTTTTACGGTTTATGAGCAAACGTATCATTTTTATGCTGGGGGGGAAAAAAAAAGTAAGATCAGGAAGCTAAAGAGGTTTAGTTCTGAGGAAGTATTAAAAGAGCTAAACATGCACAGAGAGAGGGCTCAGATGGGACATAGTCTACAGCTATTTAAGGGGTCTAAATACTGTGAGTGGAGAGGAAACTTTTGAGAGGGTATCTAATTAATGTCTATAAATACATAAGGGCTGGGGTCAAGAAGGCAGGGACAGCTTCTTTTCCCTTGTGCATTGTGATGGAAACAGGGGTGATGGAGCCAAGCTTGAGTACAGGAAGTTCCACCTCAGCATGAAGAAAAACTTCTTTACTGTTAAGAGTTGTAGAGCATTGGAATGGAGTCCTCGGAGAGGTTGTGGAATCTCTTTCTCTGGAGATTTTCTAAACCTGCCCGGATGCATTTTTGCATGATCTGCTCTAGTTTTGTCCTGCTCTGACAGGGGGGTTGAACTCAATCTTTGGAGGTCCCTTCCGACCCCTACCATTCTGTGATTCTGTTCATGGTGCTACAGAGGGTGGGGAGTAGGAGCGGTGGTGCAGGACTAACAAAAAGGGAATGCAGACCAAGCGTCAGCAAAAACTTTGATACCAAGATGTGAAGCCAAAATCTGCTGTGGTGGCAGTTGGTGGAATCAAGCTGCCCTTCCCTTCTGTTGTGAAGCTCACATGGTAGAGCTGGGATGTTATTGACTGTAATTCCACTTACTGGCACTGTCCTGTCATTTCTCGTTCATTGCTTTGCCTCTTTCTGTGCTTCCAGGCTGCAGGAGTCATTTCCCATTGTGCTTTTTCCTCTGTTCTCCCCGTGCTCAGTTCCTTGGAAAAGAAAATGAAAGAAAATTTGAAAACACTAAGCGAGCCTTTCATGATGTTCCTACTCCCTATTAATGTATCAGATCAAAATGCCTTTGGGGAATTGTGTTAGATCAAACTTCTCGTGAAAACTAGTGATCCATTAAACACTTTTGCTTTCAAAAGTGGAAGAAAGTTGGGGGTTTTTTTTTGGTTGGTTTTTTTTTTTCCCTCTTTCTCGAGTGCTGATAAAATCTGCACCGTAGCAGTTTTTATTTGGTGGAAATCATGTACCAGTATGTAATAAAAAAGCTATTTTGGGAAACCTTTTCAAATGCTTGGGGATGATCTTCATGCTGCTGTGCTCAGAAAAGCCAGAGCCAGCGTTGGCAGGCGTTGGTGCAGGAACCCTCTGAAGAGAGGGTGGTTCTCCAATACCTGTAGTTCTGTTTTCCACTACTTCCCTGATTTTGGCTTTTCGTAAGTGATTTATTTCTTGTTTGGGTCTTTGTTCTTGTTTGTTTGGTTGTTTTGGAGGGCTCTTTGTTCTCAAAAGTGTGGAATATGCAGTAGAGTTGGCAATAGTTATAGCTCTTGGGACCTCTGGCAGTGTTACTGCTTTTGGTGCTTGACTTCATGGATCTAAGTTTGTTGATGGATCTGTTTTAATTTGGTTAGACCTGGGGATGCTGCACTTCTGGGGGGAAAGAGATAAGATTTTTGACAATGCCAACAGTTGTAATGAAGTATCTCCACTCAGTGTAGTAGATAATATTTCAATATAAATAATAGTACACATCATAAGAGAACAGGAAAGTTACAAAGGATATTAAATTCGAGGAATGGTCTTCATTTTCAGGCAGCTTGGTAAAGTGTGGCTGCTAAAAAAAAAAAAGTCTACTAACTTCTTTTCTGCTTTAATGGAGCTTTGTGAATTTGTAGGTAAAAGTTTGCCTTCATGTAGTCAAAAGAGAGATACTGTTTATACCTGCAGTGTTAAGATATTATCCCTGCAGAGAAGGTTATGTGCAGAGTGTGATTTATTTATTTATTATATTAGTCCTATTCATAATTAGAATCTAAAAATCAATGTAAAAACTTCTTTTGGACAGATAATTCAGGCCTAAAGCACAGTAACAGGATCTGATAATCTTCCTTTTACCTCAAAAATAAAAGATCATTAAGCTCAACTCGATGCCATTTCCTCTTGTCCTGTGAAGGTATATGAAGTACATGAAGGTAGCTGCTGAGAAACTGGCCTTAAGGATTGGAAATGAGTAGTGTTAGCTAGACAGCAGGGTGTTACCCTACCTCCCTTCTCATCCAAACTTCTGGGGGCTTATTTCGGGTGTAACTTATGAAAAGCTGTGCAGCAGGTACCTCTCCAGTGAACCCCTACTAGGTTGCATCCCACTGTTTGACAAGTGGCGTGGTAAAGCACTCTTGTCTCTGTACAAGGTCAGCTTAAGCCTTTTTTTAATGGAGTTTTACATGAATGTTTTGCTTTGGGCTTCTTGTTTCTCTGTGCATAAATCTTTATTATGTCAGCAGCCTGCAGCCTCAGTGAACCAAAACAAAACTCATTTTTATTCTTCTCTGGATTTATCACCACAGCAAGAGAGCTCATTGGAAAAGGAGCTGTGAGAGTTTCCAGAGTGTGGTGAGGGGTTAGGTGCTGTGAGCCATCACTGGGTTTATGTTTATCCCTTGTAAATTCAAATGGGATGTGCCAAGATGGTTTTGGCTCCAGACTGGGCGTTTTGCCCTTGGGTATGATACTGCGGATGGCACTGGGAGCAAACTTTTGCTGGAAGGTGCTGTGGGAATGGAGGAGCAGGTTGTGCATGTGTCTATGCGTGCACTTCAGCCTGGAGGATCAGAAGATGTGCTGAAGTGTGTGGGCTCTGCTCTGCAGCCAGCTCGGTCTGAGGCCTAGATTTTTTTCTTTTTTTTTTCTGCACCGACACATCGGTGTGGGTTCAAGTGAGGTGGTTCTGTAGAGGGGGAGAATAACTGTGCTGACATATAAGTGGTTGTAGCTTTTAGCAGGTGGTGAATTTGAACCTTCCACCTTGAGGTTGACCTCACCTAGATTACCTTTGCAAATCTGCATCTCTGTAAAAACAAAAAGCGAAAAGGATTATGTGAAAAAGCATAATCCTGATTATCGTTAGTTTTGGTTCAGTGTGTGACTACCAAAATCTGCGGTGCGTGAAACTGGATTCCCACCAGTGAGAGCTTGGAGGAACCTTTGAGCCTGTGTAGGGAATGACTTAGACATGGTATGTAACCATCACTGAGAGGACTTCTATTCTGAGATTTCCTAAATTTTGAGTGTTTGACTTCACAATTTTAGCATCTTTTACAATAGAAACGTTGTACCTCTTTCTGTAGTATGAGCTGAAGGCAGCAGGATCACTATCGTGATCATGTCAGAAGATCCACTCGCAGCCTTCTGCTGCTGGACACGGTGGCACATCTGGCAATGACAGCTGCCTGCTCCAGTCCTAAGTGAGGGACAACTCCAGCAGAGTTGTATGACTTTGTGTTGCAGGGGAATCTTGGAGTGGTTTGGGTTGGAAGGGACCTTAAAGCTCATCTGGTTCCAACCCCCCTGCGTGGGCATGGGCACCCCCCACTAGACCAGGTTGCTTAAAGCCTCATCCAACCTGGTCTTGAAAACACTCTAATGTCATGAAACTTCACGTAATTTATTGCTAATTAAGATAAATTTTTAATTACTGTTCCTGGTACTGAGAAATAATGACAATTACACCCTGGAGAAAACACCTCAGCTTTCCTCCCCCCTTGCCAGTCCCCAGTCTGCTCCCCCCACATCACTCTCAGTCACTGAGGGGTGCTCTCCCTTATCCTTGTTTCTTACTCTTCTGGTTTTTTTTCTTCCCCGGGGTCTTCCCCAAGCTGCCATCCTCTCCAAGGTGTAGCTCCTCCTGGGTGTTCTCATGTGCACGTATCCTCTGCTCTGGCAGAAGCTTTTTTCTCTGGTGTCTCCTGCCCTGGTCAGCTGCTGCCAGTAGGTCCAGTTTCTCTAACACTGGTAGCTGAGCTGCATCCTAAACAAAGCTAATCCCCAACTGCTGTTAAAAATGTTCCTCCTCAGGCTCCCCTTTTCTACTGCAAAGTCATTCCCTGGCTTTGTGTCTCCTGTCCCCATGCTGGTGGGTGCAGAGCAGAGAGGAGAAGCTTTCTTGAGAGCACAGGAGAAGCAGGTCCCTGAGTTTTACTCCAGCTCCTTGTCATACCTGCTGCTCCAGGCCATGTTCTGTGAAGAGGGTTGTGAGGCCACCAGCTCTGAGGGGACAGCAGAAAGGTGTTTCAGGCAGGCGTGGGTGCCACAGGAATAGGGGCAGGTGCTCTGTGGGATGCGTTGCGGGTTCTCCGGTCACGTGTGAGCTGCAGGAAGAATGTGAGTAGGCTTCTTGTGGTAGTAGACTTTGATGATTTCAGCTGCTGAGACCTCTCATCTCTACTGGATGTGTGAGTGCAGTTTTTGATGGCTAATAACTTCCCTGCAAAAAATCATAGAATCACACAATCATTCTCATGGGAAAAGACCTTTTAAGATTGAGTCCAACCATTAACCCATTACTGCCAGGTCACCACTAAACCTTGTCCCTCAGCACCCCATCTCCACAGCTTTTAAACCCCTCCAGGGCTGGGGACTCCACCACAGCCCTGGGCAGCCTGGGCCCCGCCTGGACAACCCTTGCGGGGAAGAACTTGTTCCTCAGCCCCAAC
>JANHFX010005496.1:36521-69239 GCA_027560015.1 Chloroceryle amazona
TACACACCTATATATATATTAAAAAAAACCCAGCATTTTTTCAAATACCCGGTAGCCTTTTGTTAATTAGGACTATATGTACATGTAAGATTTTTCCAGGATAAAATGGGGGCAAATCATTTCTTTCTATTTCCGTCTTGAGAAGAGGTTGAGTAATCGATTCCCTCGCAGCTTTCATTTCCACTTGGCAAAGCAGGAGGAAGGTGTTTGGAAGGGATGTTTCATCCCTTGCTACAAAGTGTAATCAATACTCTTCCTATGAAGCCACTATTACCCTGTTTAGGTGGAGAGGCAGGAGCTGAGAGTTGCCCAAGACTCTGCGGGCAGCTGGGACCAATTCTAAGTTTGGAGCTCTTGGTGCTTTGGGAGGGATTGGAGAGACTGAGCTGTGCCTACAGCAGGGCTGGGCAGCACAGCTGACTACGTAGCACTTCTCCACCAAGTGATTTCCAGTTTGCTTCGTTTGCTGGGGACTGGGAACAGTAGCAAACTGGTGCTTGCACTGCAGTATCAGCCATGGGGTGGATGAGCATCCTGGTCCATGGATGAAGCACCTGGGCTCCCAAGCATTCTCTCTCTGTCCATTGCTGGGAGTGTTGCTTTAGTAGCATGTTAACTATTAAAAAGCATCAAGACAAATGTTCTTTACACCCATTCTCAGATAGGTTTTTGTCACAGGGCTTGTGGAAGACAATGCAGCTGTGGAGGTGGACAGGACAGGGTGCTGGGACTCAAGCCAGCCCTGATTGACTCGCTCTTATTCATTAACTTGGGAGAAGCCACAAAATTGCCTCTACTTCTTGTTCTAGTGACTTGGCAGCAGCCTCTCTGAGCTTTTAAGCAGCCAGTTTGCTCCCGTGCCCTAGAATGTCATCTTCCCTTTACTTGAACTCATGAGATAAATGCTGCCTTGGACTTTACAACTCTCTGTGAACTGGTTTTGCAGTCTCTTGTTGTGCAGAGTGGGGCTTGGAGGAAGCTCAGGAATACATATTATAGGAAGGAAGTGTGGTAGTGCCCTCCTTCTCTGAGCTGCCTGGGGCATGAGCTCACACCTTGTTCACAGTTCCTTCAACCATCCCAGCTGGTTACATTGAAAAATATGAATCCTTTGACTTATGCAGAAGTGAAATGTGGGCTGTGTGGGAATGGGATGAGGAAATGCATTTCTACAGGGATGGTCGTCAAGGAAAAAAATACAGCGTGTTTATTTTGTCCTGGCTCTTCCCAGAGCAGCAGAGCAACTGCTTTATAGGCTGTCTTCAGCTCCAAGTGGGCACCTGAGGGACTTGGGATCTCTGTTGGTGCTTGTGACTGTTCATCTGCAAGTTCCCAAAGTGTAGTGTTTTATTTTTTTGAAGGCAGAAATACTGGCCCAAGAGATGTGGGTATCGAATGGAGTTTGTGTGATTATGAGAACCGAGGCAGGTTGTTAGCACTCTGAGAGCACTATTTTTTCAGGCTAAAAGTTCTGCCCCTGTTTGAAGCAGTCCAAACTCTAGTGACATTGCTGGAGTCACGTGAATGGCCACCCACCTATAGCTTGAGTATTCTCTTATATACGTTTTCATTCTGTTAATAGACAGCAGCGTTTGGCACTTTTATAAGTTTATCATTTCTGTGTGAGGCTCTTTACATATTTATAAGAGATTTATGGAGTACTGATGGGGTTAACCTTAATTTTATTGTGATAGAGAAAGCAGCAGGGCCCTACCCTGTCAGAGGCTGGATGCTCCTTATATTTCTCCACAACAGATTGGACCAGAATATAAATTATGGTAATAAAATGCATAGTCTTGTACCCGCTCTGACTTGTATAATCCTTCCAATTTTAGCATCTGTATTTATTTTTATTGTGATGGTTCTCCTCGAGGCACAGAAAACAAAAGTCCATATTTACATTTTTGCAGCTGTAATACATGATTTTTTTCCAGTAGGTTTGTTTGTTCAGATGTCTGCATATTTTTTTTTCCTGATGTATGGGCTGAGCTATGGCGCTGCAATTTAATGTCCACAAATGAAAGAACATAACTAAACCACCATAATGTGCCTTGGGTTTGTTTGGTATGTTTTGTTTTTTTTTCCTTTTCTTTTTTGAATTGTCTAAGTGAGTAACATAAGCCAGTTTCAGGAACAAAAGCACTGAAGGCTCCCTGACTATGATATTTGATTATGGGAGCAGTTACTGCTATTGGCAGCTCCACGTTAAGACCAGAATTTTCAATAAAGACTAGACCATTAACTCGCTTGGGGTCCCTGTGAAAATTACAGCCTAGATTCCATGCCTGCTTAGCTGTGCTGAAAACAGCCCACAGAATGAGAGAGGATTGGGAAATAATGGCTGCTTCTGGTTTTCATGAGACGTGTGAAAATGCTCTTGTTTTCCCATGTCGCAGTAAATTGTTACAAGCCCTTCTATAGCTTTTACTACTAGCTTATAAAAAAATACGGTCTGTAGATTAATGCATTTCTTGCTTTGTTTCTCAAAACATTTTATGAATTATTGTAATTCCTGATTGCTATTTTGCCTGGTCCTGTACAGATTAGAGACAGCAGACTGGAACGTAGTGGGTATGATTTCAAAGTAAAGCTGACACCTCACAACCTCTCTCACGTTTGGCTTCAAAGACAAAGTGGAAGAGCTGAATCTTTTCCACCTTCCGCACACGTGCGCTGTTGCTCACAGAGATGATCCGATGCTGACCAGTATGAATAAGGGCTTCCCAATCAAACTGAGGAAACAAGTCATAGAGAAAGTTGAGTTCAAACCTACTGCAGAAACTTGTTCTCATTGAGCTACTGTCCAGAAAGTTTAAAAGTTTTCCATGTTTGCCTTTGACAGAGCTTCAGAGGAGCAGGGTGTCTGCTCAGGTAACAAAGCACTTTGTGTCCCACTCAGCTTAGGACGCAGGGCTGCCCGAGGTGTGAGCACAGGAGATGTTAAATCTTTCTGAAAATGGAGGAATGGAGACTAAGGTGAAAGGACAGGATCATCCAAATTGTCTGTGGTTTACAGATGGTCTTAAGTTAGTGGAAAGCAACAGGCTTTGGAGAGTCCTGCAAAACTGGCAGGGTGGTCACTCTGCACTGCCTGCCTTTTCTACCAATGTTTCTTCATCAGTGTTTGGTTTTCCCTACAGCATCCCAGTTTCTTCCCCAAAAGGGTTGTCAAGCCTGGTCCAGGCATCCCAGGGCAGTGGTGGAGTCCCCGTCCCTGGAGGGGTTTCAAAGCTATGGAGATGTGATGCTGAGGGACAGGGTTTAGTGGTGCCCTGGCAGGGCTGGGGTAATGTCTGGACTTCATGATCTTAAAGGTCTTTTCCAACCAAAACAATTCCATGATTCTGTGATCCCATTGTCACAAACTTAAAATTTCTCACTGTTGAAACGTGAGTGGTGGCAGAACTAGTGGTGTCCGGGTGTCCTCCTTCACCACAGTGCATGTCACAGCTCTGCCGCTATGCGAGGCTGGGAGAATTTCAGAACAGTATCTGTGTGGGTAGAACCTGAATTTGTCAATGTGCAGCAGAGTCTGAAGAAGACAGGGCCAGTTTTAACTCCCTGTGGTATTTCTGCAGGGATGTGCTGCATTAACAGAAGCCGCTTCAGAGCGTGCAAGTCCCGGGATGTGCCTGCAGTGGTTTAGGAGCAGCCTCTGCCTTGGTGCTCTGTTATCCAGTGAGAGTTCCAGATGTTTCATTGTTAAAAGAGCTCTCCATGCACTGAGCAGTTCTTGGTATCTCCCTGGCACTGTCCTGGCATTTGGGTTTTGCTTAAGTGCTGACGTAGCTAAAACCTATTTCTCAGATAAACAGGAGCAGGCAGCTGAGGAGGAATCTCTAGACTGTCTCCCGGGTTGCCACGCACTGCAATTACTGCTCTTGAGGCTGGTGTGTCAGCCCTGGTCAAGTATTTTATGCAAAATAATGTTATATAAACGGTGATATAAAATAAGAAAAGGCAGAAGTGTCTCTGTGGTTTATTTTACTTGGTAATAAGCTTAATTTTAACTACTTTATTAGCATTTCAGTGCCGGTGTCACACAATAGGGAGTTGCAGAAATTTCATCAGAAGGATTTAATTAGACCCAATTCGTTTTGGCTTCTTTTCAGGAAAGCGTTCAGGCAGAGGTTTAATTCTGTCCTTATTCAGCAGCTAAGTGCATGCTGAAATCCATGTGGCCTGACTTAATTGTATACTGAAGTCTTGTCAAAATCGATACCCACCTTTTGTGTCTTTCCTTTAAGAGAAATATTGCTGGGGAACTGTTAATGACAGTGAAAAGTTCTGGAGAATTTTGATGAAAATGAGAAAGATGCATCACATCTTTCCCTTCACAGGGAATTTAGTGGGAAAATAATGAATGTTTGCTTTAAAGCATTATTGGTTATCTTTGTCTATTTGTTCCGAGCAGGCTTCCATTTAGTATCTTGAACTCCAACACATCACTTTAACCCCTTTTTTCAGTCAGGAGGTGGAGTGAAACTTATTTGTCTGTGTTGCTGGGAAAAAAAAAAAGGCAAACGCACCAAAGGGAGTCCCAGTAGTTTCACTAATTCATTTGTCAAAGGAAGATTTCATTGAAAGTGCAGCTTCGAAATGCTATTAACAGGCTTGTTGAAGGACAGCATAGTATTGATGAAAAGAATTAAGTGCATGCTCAGAAATAGGTGTTATAGCTGCAGATAAAAAGCATTAGGGCTCCCCACTGGGAACCCTTGATCAATGGTTGATCAAGGCCTAATTGATTCCTTGAATAAAATGTTAGCAGGGGAATGGGTGCAGGGAAAGGAAAATCAAACTTTCTTAAATGATCTCCATGCCTACCACAAATCCTCTTTGGAAAGATGAGGTAACGCAGCAGCCTCTCAGCTCTTTGTGCCACATGCCTTCCTACTGCAGCTGAGTTCAGAAATGAAGATGGATGTAGGTGTCTCATCCCAGTCAGTATGGATTTCTGTTCACATTGCAGTGAGAACAATATTTTTCATATTGTCCTGCTGCACAGTTTGAAATAGTGCTTTTTCTCGGGAGAAATCCAGTTCCGACCTCCAACCTGGCTGACTGGGAGATTAATTCCCAGATCTATAGAGATGAATCAAATGCATCTGCTGCTGCTGCCATTAAGCTGGCTTAGAGCCAGTCAGATCTATCCTTTATTTCCTGACATCACCCTTATCAGGGTGTCCTGGCAAGTACTTGGCAGTGTATCGGTCTACAACAGAAGGAGATGTATCAGGGGTTCCTGCATGCTGGTTTGTAATCCCTAATTAGAGTTTAGCTCACAATCTCGGGAGCACATCAGAATACGTCTGATGTGGGAGCACTTCTACGCTGGTTTGGCTCCTGCACCCAGGAGTCGTAGTACACAAAGTCTGAGTGATGCAGGTCTTCAGCCAGCCTCTGCGAAGGGAAACTCCAGAAGACAGTGGCCATGGGTATTCAGTACATCACACAGCCACGTGCTTTTTGTCCGGGCAACTTAAAGCACGTCCCAGGTGGTGAGGAAGCAGTTCAGCTCTGCTTTTGCCGACTGGGAGAAGTGATGCTGAAGGCCAAATCCTGAAGGTGCAGCATCTCTTGGGAAATACTCAGTGCTCTCATGTCTGAGTGAACATAAGGAGACCTAGCTGTTCCAGAGAACAAGTGTTTACAGGACTCATCTGAGGTCAAGTAAGAAGTCGTTTGAAGAGCTGGGTGGGTCCAGAACCAAACACATGCTGGTGGTCAGTGCTGGTAGGGGACAAGTGAACGGCACTGGTTTACGTACCCCTGATCAACACCAGTGTTAGCTGCTGACTGGCCCCCAGTTCTGCATCTGTTCTGATTCCTGTTACGTGTTCAATTTTAATGATTCCGTATATTAACAATCTTATTTGAAGGGAAGGACAGCAAAAATAGAAAATAATGTTTTAGAAAGGCAATAAAATGAATAATTAAGGCAGCTTTAGACATTTAAATAGAGGCAACATGAAATGCAGGGGAAGGGCTGAGGTGGTGTATTGAAACAGACAGTACATTTTTTATTCATTCCATGAATATTTTTGATGTGTCACAGTGTATTTCAGGCAACATTAGAAAATGACAGTAAACTAAGTGTTTAACATTTTTTACATATACAAAAAGAGATGGGAAGAGGACTTTTTGTGTTATCAGGCTGTGAGCAGGCCAGGAGCATATGCTCCTTGTCTTGGATTTGTCAGCTGCAATTGAAGAATAATGTGGTAGGAGACCACATTATTAGGTATAATTTGCAACTAGAAGTTCTTTCAACTTTTATTTAAGTCAGCAATGGTACACACAAAGTGACTCCTGGTTGAGATGAGGAAAGACTGATCTGTTGAGCCATTACGAGTTCTGTGTTCTCTTGGGGTGGAGTGTGTTGACTGTAAGGCCACAAATCATGTTCAAGGGCTTTATATTCCCCAAATTCTATGACGGGTAAAAGGCATCCACTGTAGAGCATAGCTTGTCATTGGACATCCTGCTGTACTGCCAGACGGTGCCTTTCTGGCTGATAATTGTGGGTTGAATCCTTCCTGTGAAGTTTGGGTGTAGAAAGGAGGTTCAGCATACGTCCTAGACACCAGCCCTTGTACTTCTGAAATATATCCCCAAACTTACAACATAATCAATGGTGATTACCAGTCAATACCTGCTTGCTGTTTTACAGCCAGGTATATCTGTAATCATCTTTAATACAGACTAATTTCTTTAACCATTTGGGATCTTGGACTCCATGATTCTTTTTACAAATGAGCGCTAAAAATCAGCCTTGACAATAGGAAATAACTGAGCTGGAAGAGAGAGGAGTAGATTTGGGGCAAAGGGATATATCTTAACAGGAAGCAGAGAGAGAACTTTAATTTGCCACTTCTGAGTGCACAGCTTTCCTACCTGATGCTTTCAGAGCCTCTGATCATTCGGATGGTGGTGGTGTAACTCAGTTTTGCTGTAGTTCGCTGGTATTGGCAGCGAATGAGCCGTGTACAAAGATTGTTTTAACTGTGGCACAATCTTAATTCGCTTTCTTGTTATTTTCTGTACCCTCTTTTATGCCTTTAAATTGAGGACAGACAACTCTTGTGTAGCTTCAGTTTGAAACTCATTCATCTACTCAAGCTCCCCCTCCTGCTACTAATTATAAAAGCTACTAATGAGCTTTTTCCATCATAGGTTATTGAATTATTAGACAGCGATCTATGTTTTGATTTTCTTGCTTGCTCCAGTTTCCACTTGAAGCCAAAGCTGTTGTTGCTCTGCCAGGCTTTTCTGCCACCTGCATGTCACCACTCTGAACAGTATGTGTCCTCATCTTCAGCTGCACTGATGTCACCTCTGGTGACAGAGTCCTCACCTCAGCATTTAGGAAACCTTTTCAGAGGTCACCCTGAAGGGTGTGTTGAAGGGCAGGCTGAACTGCCTGTTGAAAATTGGTACATTATGTAAATGAAGCAAAATGGAACAGATTCAAAAGATGATTTTAAGATATTTAAGTAAAGAACTAAAAAGTCTTTCATGAGAGAATAATGGAAGTGGAAAGACACGAAGCACATAAGAGAAAGAGATTTTGATTCAAAACCAGGTGTTTGTGAGATTTATCACACAAGGCATTTAATTTTTCTTTTGAAATTTCAGGACTAAAGGAGTTGCAATAAGATTTGAATTAATCAAAATTGTCAAAGGGACATTTAAACGCTGTGAAGACAATGAACGTTACTCTCTATACAATATGCACAAGAAAACATCCTGCAGATTTCTTTCAGGTCCAGCTTTTTCCTCGATGAATAGGGAACTCATTGTAGGTGGCAGAAAAGCAGCAGAATACATTCAGAGAGAGGCAGCAGTTTTGTCAAGGTCAGGTAGCTTGGGGGGAAAAAAGAGAAATTGATTTTCTTCTGGGGATTGTGAAGAAAGCGGGAGGGGAATGTGTTGCATACCTTGAAGAGTGTTGAGCTGGGACTGGCATTCAAGTAAATGTTAGCAGAGCACCCTTGCTGCTGCCCCACGGTGGTGGCCTTTCAGTGGCCACATGTGGCTTCCCTAGCCAGGTGTTCTCATCAGAAACCTGGTTCGTGCGGGTCTTTGGCACCAGCTTATGTACAAACAGCAGAGGTGGCTCGTCCATAATGACCACTGTTATCCCAGAAGAGTCCTGAGCTCCAGGACTGCTTTTCCAAATCCCGATTCTCTCTTTCAGCTCATGTGTCAGTTTTCATGGTCAGTGAGAGATGAGTAGATGAGCAAGACCAGAACTGGACACAGATGTGGCCTCACCAGTGCTGAGTAGAGAGGAAGGTTCCCATGCTGTGCCACACTAGCAGTGCTCCTCCTAGTGCAGCCCAGGATACTGTTGACCTTCTTTGCTACAAGACTGCATTTCTGGGTCATGGTCAACTTAATGTTCACCAAACTCCAGGGTCTTTCTCTACAGAGCTACAGATGTCAAAAGCCTTACTAAAGGCACTTTTCTGATCTAAAGGCTTTCCTCCTCCCATTCCAGATGTGCTTTGAGCAACGTTTCTCTGGAGTAGCTGGCCATTTGGAACAGACCTGTGTGCCTGGCAGAGCTGTGGTCCGCCCTGTGAGTCTGGGTGACACCACTTAGAGGCTCGTGGCACATCCTGGTGTGAATTTGCTTGTGCGTGGTCCCTGCCATGTCCCGTTCAGCAGGTGGATGCTAATGGCCAGGTTTGGAGACGGTGAACCCTTTCCACGTGCTGCTATGAAGCAATTTCAATGCAAATGAGCAGCATGATATTTTCAATCACTGTTTCACAGCCTGTGTGTGTTTATTTCTGCTCTCAGCAGGATGCCATGCGGAGTCAGAGCCTCTAAGGGTCATTCAGTAAGCCCTTATCTATTCCACAGCTTTTATGTTTAAAGTTGATACATCTCATTAATCTCCTTATTTATTTTTTTTAATAGCATACTAAATTGAAGGGTTCCAGTATCACTCTTTCTCAAGATTTTTCTGTGTGAACCTTTCTGGAGGAGATTAATTTATCAGAGAAGGGCTAAGGAGTCCTATCCTATATAGATCTTAGTGAAAAGTGGCACATTTGGGGAGTGAGAAACAAAGCTTATGGGGGTGTAAAATGCATTACTTGAAGTGTGTTTCTTCAGTCACACAACTATTCTCTTTCTCCTCAAAGACTGTTTGTCTCCTTGAGCTTGCCATCGTGATGCCACAACTTCAATCATGTGAATTAAGCAGATCAAGTTTCTGATCCCTGAAAGGCTGCAGTGCCCTTGTTACACTAACCTTCCGAGAGAAGAGGACAGGGAGATGGCCCCATGTCAATTCTGACTTCACCATCTGTCCTTGAAACAATTATCCAGTGGGAATTTCAGGTTGTACATGGACAACCTGGGTGCTTATTGAACAGAGTTAAGTAGGTGAGAATTTGACACTTGTACAACTTCCAGGTGCTCTATTAAGTGGTGGTGGTGGCATCTGATAAAGAAAAAAATAATGCTAAAGTAAAATGAGACTTAACAGTTAACTGAATCCAGCAGCATAAACATGTGGGTTTAAGCTTAAAATTATTTGGGTGCCTCGCCCTTGCTGACTCACTTGGAGATAACTTAGACAGGCTTAAATTTTGGTACTTCATGGAAATTAGACCTGCTGGGATGTGATGTGGGGTGCCCCAGATCCCCTCTGGTGTCTGCAAGTCATCTCTGAGCTAGAGTGACACCCAACGGTGGTTGGACATAGTTCAGTGCACTGCCCACCCTTCACAAGGGAAGAATTCCATGGGTAAGAATGAGTCTCGATGTTCCCTTTTGTGTCCTGTGGCCATGGTGCAGAGTCTCTCATATTCCCTTTGGAATAGGGTTGTGCATGGAGGATAAAGGTGCATTTATATTACTAAGTACAGAGGTTGGTATCAGTTCGTTTGGTTTATCAGGAACTAGCAGCTCACCTCCATTTTGAGCTGAAATGGAAGAATAAATGAAACAAGTCTTTTATCTCAGCAGATTTTTGTAAAAGTGGGTGGCGAATGAAAGGTGAATGGCATTTTATGAAGTAGGAAATTAAATCGTCCCTCCACCCTCTAACTCAGAAAGCCAGGAAAAGGTAGGAAGTGTTCCTCACTTTCTGGATGTACCAAAATCCCTCCCCAGGTTTGGGCTGACTCAGAACACACAGGAAGGGCTTTAGGATTCGGGAAGGGTGGCACCTGAAAGAAGTGCAACAGAAGAAACACCCGTGTAGGTCCCGCAGTGCTTGGTGGCTTCACCCCCCCATGGGGTCTTCCTTTATGGTCCTCATCAGAGATGAGTTCCCTTTTCTGATCTCTACATCAGTGTCGGGGCAGCAGGACTGGGGGAGCGAAGGGTTTTCACTGCTGCGCATTCCTCGGGGAGCTCTGGGGGCCTCACCCCCCCACCTCCTGCCCCGATCAGGGATTGGAGTTGCTGATGAAGGAACTGAGTGATGCTAGAGATGAACAGGAACATGATCAGTCCCCAAGCTGGGAATTATGTTGATTACTAAACATTACACAAATTGTGGCAGAAATAGCTGTTGAGGATGCTCTCCTGGCAGCGTTTGTTCTCCGGTGGTCCCTCTACCCTCAGGAGCGCAGTCCGACGGCTCGAGTAATTTAATGCGATTAAAAGCTACCCCAGTGGAAGGAGTGATGAGGGAGATTCGTTACTTATTCCCCATTAGTCCTGAGCAGGCTTGCTCATGAATCCTGTAACCTTGGCAGCCAGAGGACCGCCCTTTGCTTTGCTATCTGCAAGGAAATGAATTACACAAGCATAGAAATTCGTGAACGCTGAATGCTGCAATTAATTTTGTTCGAGTCTCTTTATATACGTAGTTTGGGAAGAGGAAGGAAGGAGAAGCTTATCACCAGCTAAGAGTCTGAAGCCACAAATCTTGCACAGCTTTCACTTTGAGATAAAAATGAATCTGAAAAGAATCCCAAACCCCTTTGTTTATTTTATATATTGTAAGAATGAGAAATGATGAAGGCAGTAATCTAAAGTAGTGTTAACATCACAATCCCTGTATTGAATTGATTAACAGAGAGAAAACACATTAATAGCTTTTTTTATTACTAGTTTGAAAACTTTATAATGGCATTTATTAGAAGGAAAGTGAAATGTGAATGGCACAACTGTATAAATCTTGGCTCTTACGTGGTGGCCTAAACACTGTCTGAAAATGTTCTGCAAAGAAAAAGAGTCCAGCCCTAGAACCTTGCCAGTTTTTCCCATTCAATCTTCCATTGGTACATATTAAGCAGGCAGTCATATTATAGAGGGGAAACTGGATGTAAAGCTGGGTGTATTGGATGTGCAAATTTTCTCTCTTTATGGCCCAAACAGGTGCATGGAAATGTTTCGTCAGCACACTCATTAAGTTCCCAGCGGTAAATTTAGCCACAAGCATTCAAGAGGTGCTTGCTTTGCATTACACTCAGCTTATTTAATATTCTTACTCTCCTATATTCTTATTCATTATGTATGTCTAAAAAATAAATGAGAAAGTCACAGAAATACAGACACAGCTCAAAGCAATGAGGGTAGTTGTGCTAAACCAGGTAAAACTTGGCTCAGAACCAGCCGCTCATTTCAGTTTGACCCAACTCAGAATTAACCTCACTGAATTCAGAGAGCTTCTCCCAGCCCCAGCAACCCCTTTAGCCTCTCTTTTTAAGTTACACCAGATATTCCTAATTTTTCACACTGCTGCAACTCCCTGTAGGGAAGGTTCTTTTTCATTCTTCATTTTCTTACCTTCGTGGGTGGTGTCAATCAACTTGCAAATTGCAGCACCCTCCCTTCCGACGGCCACGTGCAACTTCAGTGTTCTCTCTGGCTGTGGCACAGCCTCGAGGGTGGGAAGATGCTGGGACTTCTGCTTGGGCATCACCCAGCTTCCCGTTGACAACGGTGCTTTGCACTGCCTTAGGAGTTGCTTTTTCTTTGGGTGTTGCATCACATTTGCTTAGTGTGTGAAGTGTAATTTTTATCACATCTGTTCAAAACGGGTGGCCAGAAACCATAATTGCTGGATGAGGGGAATGACAGGATGATAAATAAAGTACAGTAAATAAAGCTGCTCTCTGGAATATAAAATATATATATATATTCCTGCTTGGCTGGCAAGTTGCACTGGAGGGAGATGGCTGCAAAGCATGAAGGCAATTTTTTGTTTTGGTAGTATCAGATATATACAGGCCTCTGGATAGATAATGGCTCTCTGAGAAGTGTACTGGAATGGTTTTTTGTTTGAAAACTTATCTACTTGGTAAAGTTTGGGCTAACTAGATATTAAATCCTTAAATATAAATCAAAGTATAATGATCATCGTTCTACGTTTTGAATGTATCCTCAGCCAGAAGCATGGGATTCAACAGAGTGAGGGATTAAATTTATAACAAATATCTGAGCTTCTGTGTTATATTTTCCTTCTATTTTCCTGTTTATTCCCTTCTCTTTCAGAGGATGGAGTTTTATTGCCCTCCATCTTTACAATAGCTCTGTAAATAAGAAGAAAAGAGAAAACTTATTACTTAGGTTTGTTCTTGAGTTTAGTTTGTATCTTCTTACACACATTTTAGAAGACAATTTTTGCAACTTCAATCACTCTTCTTAAATTGGTTGTTAGGGGTGAGGGGAAAGAAAAACTAATTTTTTTTCCTGTCTGATTTTTTTTTTTTTTTTCCAGTCCATCTGACAAAATGGTCTTTAGTGGCAGAAGGGAGCACACTTCTCCAGCCTCATCCCTTCCTATCTTGTTTCATCACCAGCCACACTCCATTAGAGTCCTAATGTTTCTAGCAATAAATGATGGATTTGCCAAGGTGATTTGAGTTTAAAATTACTTGTGAAAACTTAATGAAGTCTGCAAATCATGAATTAGATTTCAAAGAAAATGTCTCTGACAGTTAAAAACTACAGGGCCAAAGTAGTTTTGAGGGTGGTGTTCCCCCCCTATGTATCAGGTCAAACCAGGGGTGGTTCTGTAGAAATTATTTATTTTTTTTTTTTTAAGAAAAAACTTCACTGGTTTGAAGGACCATTTATAATCCCACTTGTGCCCTTGTTACTGCTCCTCTGCTATGGGCAAAAAGGGTATCTGAGCCCTCAGCCACTGCTTTGGTGGTTTTTTTAGTGTTTTTATAACCCCAAGTGTTCCTTGCAGCTTCAAACAGTCCCTTTTGGCAACCGCTTTGCCCGTCTAGGAGAGATCACCCGACACTGGTTTGCAGTTGGACAAGGAAGAGAATCCCTTTACTCACAAGTGCACGTGGGGAATTTGCCTTTGCTTGGAGCATATTCATTTAGTTAATTAGATTTGCGATAGATAATGAGAAGCTTCCTGTCCCAAGTTCAGAATATTTAATGCACTTTGGAAACGGTTGTAAATCTGTCTAAAATAATGAGAAGAACTGTTGTTACTGATTCTCTCTTGTCTGTCTTCTCCCCTAAATCCAAGGAGATGATAGGAGACAAAACTCCTTCCAAATCTGCCCCAGAAAGGAGGGAGGGATGGGATGGAGAGTACTTCCAGTGCATTAATAATGGTGCCTATAGACTTTATTTAGCTTTGGTGGTTTCCTCCGATCTGTGTGGTACCAGAGTGGTAGTCAAGCATGATTCTGAATGCTGCCAGTCTCCCGCTGGGTGATGGAAGCTAAAATATGAGATATTTAGACTAAAAAGGTTTCTAATACAGCTAAGAAACAAAGGGGAGGGTTAACCATTGTTTAGATGTGGCATAAAGAGGGATAATACAAATTCTTCTCCCCCTCTTAATTTTATTTGAATTGACCCTGCAAATGAACCCCTTTTTTTGGTGCATCTTTTGCACTGTTAACATTTACACTGTTTTATTTTCAGAGATGGGGAGGGGGGGTTCAGCCCTCACAGAGTTTTCATGAAACACTCATGCACTGAATACCCAACTTTTACAGTTGTTTTTTTTTAATCTGTTAAGTGATTTATCTTTTTTTCCCCCCCGTGTCTGCATAAGCTGTCTTGGTGGGA
The DNA here is from genome assembly GCA_027560015.1 of Chloroceryle amazona. Taxonomy (NCBI): domain Eukaryota; kingdom Metazoa; phylum Chordata; class Aves; order Coraciiformes; family Cerylidae; genus Chloroceryle; species Chloroceryle amazona. Next base: position 50,535 of record JANHFX010005496.1, read on the forward strand.
GGAAACTCAGCCCTGGCTGATTACTCTCAGCATTTCTGTTGTCCTGTTTGTGTTGTAGAGGAGAATGCAGTGGGTTTAGTAATTGAAACTCGTTTCAATCCTCTCAGTTAAGGATGCCAGGACTCATTTACTCCATGTATGCTGGGTGTCATTTTTCATCTGCAAAGCTGCTTTATGCAAAACCCAAGTATCTGTTGCTTTTGATTTGCATGGTTTCAACTCTGTTTCCAAGATTAGATTGTCTGTGGCACATTTATCCATCAAGAAATTGTTTGTCTACGTGATGAGACATTCCCTTTTGCAGGATGGGTGCTGTTCTTCGTAGCTCAGCCTCCAGGTTCATGGCTCTTGTGATGACAAAGTGCTTCTCTTAGAGGCTTCTGGGTGGATTTATCTGGAAGGTCAGTTCTTGCCACTGATGTGAGGTTGGCAAAGAAATCATCACCTCTCAGTGAAATCTGTTCACAGGGATGTGGCCTTCGCAGTTTTAGAGCAGTTGGGATCCAGTCCCTGTCTCCAGACTTTCTACAGTCCTCTTGTGGGTGGTGCAAATCTCTGTGTGCTAATGAGCTCTGCAGGACCCTGGTCTGGGTGTTGGCCATGAGGATCCATTGCTGGCTCATGGATAGCTTATTTTCTACCAGGACTCCAAGGTCTTTCTCCATGGAGCTGCTTTCCAGCAGCTAAACCCCTAACCTGTACCAGTGCAAGGGGTTAGCCTCAGCCTGCAATTTCTCTAATGCTGCTGATTTAGTTTGGGAATTTAGGGGGTTTATTATCTAAAGATTTTTCAGAAAGTGTTCTCTTTAGCTCTTTTCTGTTTATTATTTAGGTTGTGAAGTCCTGGCCAAATAGGGCATTTGAATTCCTATGAAAGAATGAAGAAAATGTATTAAAGGAAAATCATAGAAACAGAGAATCATTTTGGTTGGAAAATACCTTTAAGATCATGAAAGTCCAACCATTAACCCAACACTGCCAGGTCACCACTAAACCGTGTCCCTCAGCACCACAACTTCACAGGTTTAAAACCCTTCCAGGGCTGGTGACTCCACCAGTTCCCTGTGATCAATGGTGAATAGTGAAGAAACAGCAGAGCAGGTCTCAGGCAGATTTTCGTTCTTGCTAAAACTGCCTTTGTCAGCACTTATTGCTACGAATCCCTTGCAGCCTTTCGGTACCTGAAAAAGCATCATAAAGCACAAAACCTTGCACTTTACCCTTCTGTGTGTGTATGCGTTTTATTGTCACTACAGCAACACCTGGGGGCCTCTGCTGTTGTGTTTAGACCTATAGCATCATGTAAGGAAAATTGTTATCCCAGCTTCAAACATCCGTGAATCCCACAAGAGATTCATTGCTAGTGATCCAGGTCTGCCTGTATGAAGTCTTGAAGTACCTATGAAAGTGTGTCACAGTCCCACCTGAGTGAGAGGGAGCTTTTGCTGGGGTTTGGCTCACGGATGGCAGGTTGTGGCACTGCCACAGCAGTTGATCATGGTGCAGTGTTTTCTGAAATGGTCACAGTTTAGATGATCGACTAATATAAAAAAGTGAATGGGTTTGTAAATAGAAAAACAGCAGTGCCAAAATGAAAGCACTGCTGGCGTCAGCAGCCCATGCAATGCTGGGACCAGCACTCTAAGTGTTGGCTTGGGTGAGGAGATGTGCAGTTGGCAGGTGGGGAGCTCATTCGTGGAACTTGGGCTGTGATCTAGGAGAATTTGTGCCTCAAAATCACCAGTGCCAGTTTAAAAGGAGCAATGCCAGAGTCTCTAGGATGGGATGTGCTGAACAGACTGATCTGTTTAATGTCAGCTTGTCTTTCAGGATGAATTTGAAGCCAAGGTCCGGGTCCAGGGCATAGGTGACATAATCTCTCATGAATAACAAAGTCCCTGTCCTTGGGAAACCTTGTAGCCTTCTGGAAGGATTTATATATTTTAAGACCAGATGAAGTAGTTAAGGTCATCTATGGTCCGTAGCATTTCAATCAGTATTCTTGTCATCAAACTAATTACATCTGAGTTATAACATTGCAAAATTCTTGAGCCTCGATTTAAAGGCATCGTTGACTGTACCTCAGCAATTTGTTCCACTGACTCTTTTTTTTCTCTTCACAGTTAAAATTATGCCTTGTTTCTGTCTTGTATTTGTCTAGCTTAAACTTCTAACCATTAACTCTCATTATGTCTTTTTCTGGTAGATTAAAGTGCTGTCTACTGTTGAGAATTGCTTCTCCGTGTAGGTACCTGAGGACTGCAATTAGGCTGCTTTTTAACCTTGTCACTCTATTGAGTTTATCCAAGAGTGTTAGTCATGTGAGATAAAGCCTGCTCCTCTGTGACAGGCTTTTTGCTTGTAAGTCTTCTCCAGAATCTTTTCAACTTCTCAGCAGATTTCTGAAAACATGGATACCAATTCTGCAGCGTAGCGAGTCATACAACCCAACCTCTATGCAGCTTTCCTTGAAGATGCCCATGACTCTGTTTCCTCTCTGAGTCAGAAGTGTTGTCCTCAGAGTGTGTCCATCTCCATTTCCTCAGTCCTTCCATGGATTTCCTGCTTTCCAGCACATGGTTTCCCGTCTTGTAGTGGGACTTCTCAACTTTGTTCCTAAACATGGAATCATAGAATGCCCTGGGTTGGAAGGCACCTCCAAGGGTCATCTAGTCCAACCCCCTGCAGTGAGCAGGGACATCCTCACCTAGATCAGGTTGCTCAGAGCCTCACCGAGCCTGACCTTGAACGTCTTCAGAGATGGGGCCTCCACCACCTCCATGGGCAACCTGTTCCAGCATTCCACCAGCCTCATAGTAAAGAACTTCTTCCTAATGTCCAATTTAAATCTACCCTGCTCTAGTTTAAAACCATTGCCTCTTGTCCTATCACTACAAGCCCTTGTAAACCAGCCCATCCCCAGCTTTCTTGTAGGCCCCCTTCAGATACTGGAAGACCACAATAAAGTCTCCCTGGAGCCACCTTCTCCAGGCTGAACAACTCCAAATCCTTCAGACTGTCCTTGTAGGAGAGGTGCTCCAGCCCTTTGAGAATTTTCATGGCCTTCCTCTAGACCTGCTCCATCAGGCCCATGTTTTTCTTTTGCTGAGGGCTCCAGATCTGGACACAGTACTCCAGGCGAGGTCTGAGCAGAGCAGAGTGGCAGAATCACCTCTCCAGATCTTCTGGCCATGCTTTGATGAGCTGTTTAGAGGTGTCAAAAGCAGAAAGTTTAGATAGGTGGAGAGAGACAGACGAATGTCCCATGGAGAAAGGGTGTTAGATCTTGCTCAGCCAGGGTTATCAGACATCAGAGAATCCAAGGAGGGGAGAGCAGCAAGACAGTTTCTGGCTTTAAGAAGAGATTTGGGATCAATGTTTCTCTTTGGCAAAAAGTCAATCTCTGAATTAGGAAAGAGGGCTCTCATTCCACTTGCTGAAGATCAGAACTCCCATGGTGTCAGAGATGTTGCTCTGAAGAGGGAATTATAAGCTTGCGTGTACCCGAAGAGAAGCACGGGGTTTGAGTCACTGGAGACACCACGTAACAATGCCAAGTTGGTAGAAATGCGGGCAGCTCCAGTGACTTTAGCAGAGACAGGCAGGTTTCTATTAGCTGAGGAGCTGGCATTTATCATGACCTTTGATTTTTGCAAGTACACAGGTCCATTGAAACAGAACATACTTTCGAGGAAGAAAATACGGGTAGAGAGATAATTCCCTTCTCTGGTGTTTAGTCAGGAGGGTACTGAGATCTCGTTCTGCTTTCTTCAGAATAAAGCCAGGCAACTCCTCCAGTGGTCGTGCTGAGTTTCTGCAAAGTAGCCAGATTGTTCCTCCAGAGCCCCCAGTGTCTTCCCTGGGTCTGTGCTTTCTGCCACCCTCTCTCTGGGGTGCATTTTGCACTTCTCACACTTTCAGGCTGAGCAGAGATCGCTGCATTTGTGTTTCAAGTCCCAACAACCTGTTGGGGAATGGAGCCCCTCTGCTGTGAGGCCAGGCTGAGAGAGTTGGAGGAGTTCAGCCTGGAGGAGAGGAGGCTTCAGGGAGACCTTCTGGCGGCCTTTCAGTTCTTCAAGGAGCCTGTCAGAAAGATGGGGACAGAATTTTGAGCAGGGCCTGTTGGGACAGGGCAAGGGGTGATGGTTTTAAACTAAAAGAGGCAGATTTAGACTGGAGAGAAGAAGGAAATTGTTTGCAGTGAAGTTGATGAGAGCCTGGCCCAGGTTGCCCAGAGAGGTGGTCAATGATCTCATCCCTGGAACCATTCCAGGCGAGGCTGGCTGGGGTGCTGAACAACTGCTCTAGTTGCAGATGTCCTTGGTCCCTGAAGGGGGGGGTGGGGAGAAGGGGGTGGACTAGATGACCTTGAAAGGTCCCTTCCAAGCCATTCCATGGTTCTGTGATCACCCCACAGTAGGCATAGAGCTTGCTGTGGGGAGCCTGCCTTTGCCTCCTGGTCTGTTCCCTCCAAGGACAGTGGTAGTTCTCCTCACAGCATTATTTATTTAAAATGAGTTCATTTCAGAGAAAGCCAATCTTAAGAATAATAAAGCAGGCTGTGTGCAAATCTCACTGTCCCCTAAGGATTAACGTTCCCTGGATCTGGCAAGATGCAGCTTCTTCAATCTGTTTCCACAGAATTGCTCTTTCCAGACAAGTTTCTTCAGGCAGAGGAACAGACTTTAACTCTTCAGTGGTCTGGCCTGGGCTGGTATGGGGTGGTTTTTAGTTCCAGGACAGAGAAAGGTAACTGATCAGCAGACATTTGTTCCCCTTGTTCTAAGGAATTGGGAAAATTTCCTCCCTGAAGACATGATTTAACCAGCCCTCTCCCCCCTTGCTTTGCAGCTTTCCCTGGGTGGAGCTGCCAACGCCGAGTTGAGCAGAGCAGCTCTGCCACCAAGAGGTGCCAGTGCCTGCGATCAACCATGGGAAGCTTGTCTGCCTTTCCCATGGTCCCCATGGTTCAGGGGCCACCAGAGGTCTGATCTACGTAGAGTGTAGTTGTTTTGACTTTTGGAGACGTGTATTTACTGCATGGCAGTGGACAAATTCTGTATTTTGGTTTCTGTTTTCCTACCAAAGTCATGAAATTAAGAGGAAATGAACTTGGATAAGTGGATTTGCAGATAGCCCACATGTGCAGTGTAGGACTCGTACATCTTCTCTTACCACACTGGAGCACAGGGTATGGTTTGCATTTGCTATCCCTCCTCCCCTGGTGTGTTTAGTAATGCTCTCTCTTATTTGAAAGCTCTGTGATTCACCTTTAAACTAAGTAAATGAGTACTGTAAATAATTGAAGCAAAGGTTGATCCTGTGGGATGGCTGCAGCAAATGGCTTGGTGGGCAGATGGCCAAGTCCTTCATCTCTGAGAGTAAACTGCTGGGTTCCCCTTTCCCAGTTCATGGCATCTGCAGAGCAGTCTGTGTCCCACATCACTGTTCTGCTTAATACATCATCACACAACAGTCATTAGTTCCTACAAGGGAAGTGGCTTCTCTCCCAGCTTTGATGTGCCTCTGCACGTCCTGACGCCTTTGTGGCAGCTAATTGGATCTCAGGCTCTGTTGACATGTGCATCCCTAGGTGGCTGGGGGGAGGCAAGGGAGGGTTGCATTTAAATGTTTTTGTTTGTTTGTTTTGGGGTGGGTTTTTTTTGGTGTGTATAGATGGAGATAACAGGTTGTTAGCACTTGAAACACAAATGCAACCCATCTTTCATGTCTCTTAGCAAACAACAGCTCAACAGCATGTATTGTGTTAATTATATCCATCCTTAACTGGGGTTATACTGATGGTTGTTGAGGATAAATAAAAGTGATTATCTTTTTTTGGGGGGGGAACCCTTCAACAAGGCAACGAGGCTGAGTACTGATAGCCTGGGAATATTCACAACATAGCCATACAGTTTGAGAGGATGGGCATCTCCCTTCTCTGCTGGCCTGGGCTCGGTGGACGTGGGATTTCAGTGCACGAGTAGAGCCCAAAGGAGCCTTTACACCCTGGCACATGTGTCATCCTGTAGCCACCAGAGATCAAGGCAAAATTACACGTTTATCTGAATGCACAGGAAAGAAATGCCTCGTACAGGAGCATGTCTGGGAAAAGCTGGAGGATTTTGAGGATGGGTTGTGAGATCTGTGGGATGCAAGGCTGATGTGAGAAGACAGGAGCATTGCTGAAAGCAGCAGTTGGTGGGATACAGAGCTGGAGAAAGGGGATAGGACCCCGAGCTAGAAACGCTTTCCTGTGAGGGTGACGGAGCCTGGACCAGGCTGCCCAGAGAGGTTGTGGAGTCTCCTGCTCTGGAGACTTTGGATCTGTTCCTGTGTGGCCTGCCCTGGGTGATCCTGCTCTGGCAGGGGGGTTGGACTCAATGACCTCTAGATGTCCCTTCCAACCCCTACCATTCTGTGTACTTGATTTAAACAAGCTTGGGGACCCAGTGCACCAGTTACTCAGCTGTTGCTGCACAGTAGAAGGGATGAGATGGCAGTAGCCTCTCTGGCCACAGAGAAATGTACTTTCTTACCCTGGCTAAACATTACAGGAAGCTAAATATTTGCTTCATACGGAACGATGCTAAAAAGCCCGTCTCTCCCTTGGACTTCAAAGAAATCATTTGAACAAAATCAGGTGCAGTTTGCTGAAAACATTCGAGTCTGCTCTTGCGTGAACAATTTTGAATTGCAGAGCCTAGAGACTCGTCGTGTTTGTGATATCCTCTTGAAAACAAAGCTGCACTAAAGCTGCTGTTGGGATTCATTGGCAGTTTAATAGCATGAATAGTAGGGGAATGTTTCAGTGGCTCCTCTCGCAGCCTCAGCTGTCTACTGCGTCAGGTGCCTTCACGCCTGCTTTTGAGCACAAGCAGGTGCTTGTGAGCGGAAGGTAGGGACTGAAACTGCAATTAATTGTCTGCACAAACCATGGACCGGGGACAAACGGATTGAATAGACCCAAGTCCTTTGACTTCTCCCTGCTCACTGCAGGGGGGCTGGACTAGGTGGCCTTTAAAGGTCCTTTCTGACCCAAACAATTCTATGACTTTATTTGCTTTTTTGTTATAAAAACTATTGCAGCTCCTTTGTTCTTGTCAGAGCTCATGGTGGGAGGCTCTTTCTCGTACCTTTTCTCTTACAGTCGCCTGCTCCAGGCAAACACAAGATGTACTTGCTCTTACTTTGGCTTTCTGATGAAGCTCCATTTTGACCCCCTCAGTGCCAGGGGTGTTACTGACCCTCTCAGGTCAGTAACTTCATTCTTCATCCCAGATTCTGTGCAGGGCTTTATGTCCCAGGTCAGTTTTGGTATTTAAGCACCTACTCCAAATTATATTATTAATTTTATGGAACAGGTAGAGTCAGATTATTCCTGTTTTACAAACAGAGAACTGAAACACAAGAGAAACAGTGACTTTTCAAGACTACGTAGGAAGCCTATGGCACAGCTGAAAGCTCTCACCTCAGTTGACCCAAGCCAGCATGTGTCAGAAATGTTCATTCTTCTTTCCACTCCCAGACCATTTCTTGTGATCTTCTGATCCTGTATTCTCCTCTTTTCCTCTGAAGTCACACAGCCAGTGCCAGTGTGTCTCTCGGTATCAAATGCCGCTAGAACCAAGAAGAATTTCACTACCTTGTTGCAGTTTGGAAGATCTGTACAATATTTGCCTCCTGATGTAGGCTTTTGCACTCAAGCTAGGAGAAGAGAATTGGCCGAGCGGGTGGTTTGCCATGTTTAAAGAAGCAATTACCAAAAAATATTGAGTCCTGGAGTTGTTTCACATTTGGGGAGGGAGTGATGAAGAGGGAATTCATAGATCTGAGCAAAGCAGGTTGTCCTGGAGGTGCTGCCTAACACTGATAACACTGCCAGGAAATCGGTGTCTTGTCCTTAACTGCCCAACATCCGCAGACCCTGAGCAGCATTTCTTGCTTATTAACTCCAATGCAATTTCTACTTGTAGGCAGATGGTACAAGGAAGATTTCAGTGGTGACATCTTATTTCAAGCAAGTCTTACCTGTTGGTACAATCAATTTCATCTCTTCTTAGCAGGCAAGAAGGCTCCCACAAATGACCGTATAGCTGAGGCCCTTTATGTTTACATTCGATTTCCCACTCCCTGCTATTTGCAGACAATGACTATCAAGGCATTAAGTTTTGCCTGGTGGGAAACTATTGGTATTTTGTCATTTCCTTCCAGCCTCTCCTGTTCTGGTGGAGAGGTGAAGAGGCAGGGGCAGCAATCACCAGAAAGGTCAGGAATATTTGCTTACCGATATTGGAACACTGCTGAGTGGCTTTGTCCAGGTTAGGGGGCTTGTTGGGTGGCATTTTTGTTCATGATGTGGTAGGGAAGCACTGAGGCTTGATACTAAAAGTCGCTGTTTACCTGTGCATTAGAAAGCCAGGGATGGTGCTGGCATTGTCTGGCCTTTGCCTAAAGGCTGTGACATCTCACACTGTCAGCAAGTTCAAAAGGAGTACGTGAGGATCAGCCCAAGAGCCTCCCTTTGATCTTTCTTCTTGAGAGGATTACAGCAAAGCCACCTTTCCTCTTAGCGTGCTGGGACAGTGCGAGGACTTTGTCTCTTCAGTATTGGTAGGGCTTTGGTTTAAGCAAAGTCTTGTGTCTGTAAATAACAATAAGACCCGTGTTCTGCACAGATACAACTTTAAGAAGTTCTGCTCAAAGGCATTTCCACCTCCTCAGCAGCAGCAAAAATACGGGACTGGGCTTCTCTGGGAGCAGTACTTGTCTTCTATTTCATGCCTTAGCAGTAAGTAGATAAACTCCAAGGCCTTTCATTTAGATAGAGAGTAAGAGATCTGTCAAACCATCCCCAGGAAGAGAGAAGGCTACTGCAATCCACCATCTGTAATACGGAGATGGAAATAATTACGAGCCTCGCCGGGTTTTTGCAGCACAGAATGTTTATGTCGCGCTTTCAGCGTGTCTGTGCCTGTGCTGAGCAGGGGTTTTGTTGTTGCTGCTGTTACACGGTTTTTATCTCAGCCTCAGTTATTCCTGGCTTGTCTTACTCAAGGAGGTAAGGTGGAGTCTGACAGCTCTCGGTCCTCTTGAAGGATGCTGGCGTCTGCAGCTGGGCTTGTCAGCCAGCCAGCCACGAACCTGCTTGGAGGCTCCGGATTTCCGAGGCAATGAGGGGACAAAGCTGACAGTAAAACAAGCCTCACATGTAAATTGCTGCAGCTTATGCAGCTGTCTCGAGGGAATACAGATTAAGAAGGAACCGCTTTTTAATTTGGCCTGAATTTACACACAGGCTTAAGTAAGATTGTTTTTTAAGGAGTGTTTTGTCACAGCCGTAGTTAGATGAGGCTCAGATAGATCCCTGCTTGTTCTCTCTCACCACATCAGCTGCTTTCAGCCTCTTTCCCTCACCTCTGTGGCAGTTTCTCTCCAGTCCTGCTGCATCTCTTACAGCTTTCTCTAGTTCAAACACTGAGTTTCCTTCATTGTCCGAAACTCGCTGCCTATGACTTGTCTACCTCAGAGTGGTAGATGATTTTCAGAAAGTCTTTTTAATAGGACAGTGAGAGACTTGAGAGGCAAATTAGGGCCTAATGGAAGTCAGTGAGAAAAACCTTTGTGCTCATTGCAGTGGGAGCAGGATCTTACCATAGATAAAATGCTGGTAATACTCATGGCCCACTCAAAGACATGGTTCTCTTGTAGTCATGGGTTTGAGTGGATTACCACGGTCAGCAGCAGGACACATTTATGTCAATAGAAACACCCCTGAAATCTGACAGTGCTGATAAGCACGAGCAGTGTGTCCAAATCCAAAAGTCATAGGAATTGACGTAGATGAGGTGCCAGCTTGAAGCTTACACCTCTCCTCATTGTGGACCAGTGAATCCTGAGGAGGAAAAGAATTCCTCTCTGCTTCACTTCCAGTTTGAGGAAAGGTTCCTACTGTCTAACCTTTCAGAAACTCTTTTCTTCTAAGGAAATCTCTGGTGTTCCCCATGACTAAAAATAGGCATCTCCTTTAGAGCAGCAGTTTGCCTGCTGAGAGTTTTTGTAGTGCTCCATCGTGCTCCTTCACTGGATGGAGCTGTGCTTCACAAAGGGCCCGTCCTGCGTCCGGGAGAACGCAGCAGATTCAACTTGCAGAGCATTTAACAGAGCGCTCCCAGGCCCTGCTCTGCGACAGACACTGCCTGGCGGAGGATGGGTAGCACAGAGACAAACAAGAGAAGCTGACAGATTGGCGAGTGCTGGGTGGGATCGTTTGTCAGGAGATGTGATGAATCACCGAGGTGCAGAGTTTCATTTTCAGAAAGATCGTTTTCTAAAAAACTCCAGTGGAAAGCAGAGGAGCCAGCTGGGGGTGTTTTGTGTGTTTTAATTTAAATCAAATATACAATGAGAATAAAGGCAGATTGAAAAGTTCCTGCTACTCGTAACAGTGTTTTGAGGAAGAAACAAAGCTGAGGTTGGGAAGTAGCAGAATGACCTGAAGGAGCGTTTGCCAGCTATGCTTCACAAACAGGTGCTGAGTTTTACTTGCCCCTCTCTGGTCAAAGCCAGTAGGAGTCATAGGTCCATTGCATCATTGTATGACTAGAGCTTCAAGCAGGGCTTCAGTTAGGGAAAAAAATACTCGTCTTATAACCTCGTACACAAGTTATTCGAGCAGAGGTCAATGTGCTTTTAGTAGGACTGCACATAGCTCTGGGTTCCTTGCAGCCTGAATGAGAGGAGTCACCTTAAGATCATTTGTGCTTCTAGAAGTCCAAGGCTGCTTCTGTGTCAAGACTGTAATTCGTGTGAGATAACACATTAATGAAAATGGCTCTGTGTAACTGGCTGGAACAGGGGAGACACAGGCAGGGGGGACTTCATGCTGGTACCTCAGCTGTGGAAACAAGAGACAGGAGAGAAGGGGCTGATTCCTGCACCCCTTTCTCCTGGTGCCGATGGGCTGTGGGCTCGGCTGTGCTGCGCAGGGTTATTTCCAGGTGGTGCAGACCTTTTTGACCCCAGTGTAAGCAAACAGAAGAGCATGGATGCTTTAAAGAGTCTGTGAAAAAGAGGTTTTAAATCAGCTTCTCTTCATAGAGTAGTCCTCTTCAGTGTATCTACAGCACACTTGGTTAGAACATCAGCCAGAAATTTAGTGAAGGAGCATTATGTAAAATCCTACATTTACGATCACTCAGATAAGTACAAAGCTCTGTATGTGTCTATGTATAAAACCTGAGATTTCCAGGTACCTTCCCATGTGATGGAGGGTAGCAGAGTGATGGCCCAGGCTGCCCAGAGAGGTTGTGGAGTCTCCTTCTCTGGAGAGATTCTGAACCTGCCTGGACAATGCGATGCTGAGCCCCCTGCTCTGGGTGACCCTGCTGGAGCAGGTGGGTGGCACCAGATGATCTCCAGAGGTCCCTTCCAATCCCCAACATGCTGGGATTCTGTCAGTGGACATGAAACAAAAATGTGAGGTAAAAGTGTGAAAAGTGTGTAATTTTATGAGGAAGAGAGACTTCTTTCATTTTGCCTCAGCAACTTGCTTGCTAATGAGTCTTCCCCAGGCCAAAGGAAGGATGGGACTGCTTGGTGAGGCAACCTTGTGAGACTGTGTTAAAGCACGTGTGGAGTAACAAAACGTCCTTCCTGATCTCAAAGTACTTTATAAATGTTGATCTTTGGTTATTAAATTGTTATTAAATTGTTATTATACTAATAGGACATGAAGATTGCATTAACAAGGGCAGCATAGGAGCTCTGGTCAAAAGGAGTATCACCCTGAGCCACTGCATCAGTTTGCAAAGCAAAATTTGAGCAAGGAAATGCAAACTTTGCATCTTGCATCCTTTTGGTAGCCTGGCATTTGCCTTTCAGATAAGCATTGCTGTTCCGCTTGACCTTATCTCACTTGTTCCAGATCAGTGGTGGTACCAACTGTGAGCTGATGCAGAGCTCGCTCTCACTACAGGGCAGATCTTTGGTGTGATAAAATAATATTCCAAATAAACCTTTCTCTTTTGTCTTCAAGGCAACAGATCTACTAGCTAGACCTCTGTCCCCACCTGCCCTCAGCTATACTGTCCCTGTTCACCTCTGTCCCTTTCTGAATAAGAATTAGTTTTTCAACAGTTAATTTACCTCACTACATCTGTAGGACACTAACTAAATCTCAGAGCCTCTCTCAGCCACTACCATGCCTCTCCATCCTCATTGCTGGCTCTGCTTGAGACGGCAGCAGGTCCAGTTGAGACGCAGGGAGCTGAGGATAAGTGAAGACCTGAAACCCAGTCCTATCTAATTCTTAAATAGATGCTAGGAATCCCCTACTTGTCTAAGTTTATCATTTATTGTCTGTAATTTTCTCAACTAGTTCCAAACTTAATGATAGCTTTCAGCTTTGTCTTTCTCTTCTCATTAATGTAGCAGTGACTATCTATAATCTCTGTGTAAAGTCAAAAGCAGCTTATGTGATAATTACAGAGGCAGCACAGCACCGACTGTTCAGGATAGTCATCCATGAGAAGGTGCTTGCACAATAGCTAAGGTGCTGAGATTAAGTTGTATGTCTTCCTTATGCTGTCCCAAAGCTATTTTATTAGTAGCTCAGCCCGGTGGTGGTAAACTTGTGGGAAGGGAACAAAAGAACTGGAGTGACCGAGCACAAACCTTTGCAGGTAGAGCAATCCCGTTCTGAATTCTGGATAACACATCCCCTGCTGCTTCAACATCCATCCTGCTGGAAGAAGTGGGGTACCCTGGCTGATGTAATGAACTCAATTCAGAGCATCAGCAGGATGTTAATGCTGCTGTTGATCTCCCAGGAAGCACGTGGGAGATGCTGAGGGGCACTTGGTCACAATTAAAGACATTAAGCTAAACAGAAGTGCTGTAGGTAGCCGAGCGTTTTCATATCTTGGCCTCATTTGCAAAAAAGGAGTGATTAAACTGAATCCGGTCTCTCTATAGTACTTTGGTGGTTAAGTAAGAAGGGAAAAGATGTTTCTGGAGGTCTGTGGTGGAAAATGGGAACATTAACACAGAACAGGAACTCCTCATGTACTAACAGATACCATCTCTACTGGAGAAAGGCTTTAGGAGATGTCAGTTAACTTTTAATTCATTTCAGTATAGGACTGTTGTCCCACATCGCCGTGCTCCTGGGGTTCTGCACGTCTTCCCGCACTGTGGCGCTGAAACGCGGTGCTCGGCGAGTTGTTGAGTTTTGTGTCTTTTGTTGTTGGTTTTAGATTGACAAGTATGCTCAGCGGGATCTGAAGAAAGGGCTTCATTTGTACGGGACAGATGGAAATATTGGCCTCACGAATGCGTGGAGTATCATTCAAACAGATGTAAGTCTGAGCTTTGGTTTTTTTGTCTTCCTCTTTGCTCTCTGGGTTCTGTAACAGCATGTTCTGGGTGTGAACTTAATTAAACCTCCAGATCCCAAGCCAGTCCCTTCCTCCCACCCAGTCAGCACATTAGCAACTAAAATTCCCACTTTTTGTAACAAATGGTAATTTTCATTTATTTCTCCTTTGACCGGGATGGCTCATTTCTTTTAAAAATTTACATCCTGTTGACACCTAAATATCTTAGAGTTCTGTGCTGCGTGGGGACTGAAGGAGATGGTCAGGTGGGAAACAAGCAGTACCTTCTCTTTAAAGTCAGAGGGACAGCCTAGGCTGGCATGAAGAGCAATAACACATTAACAAAGAACCATTTCAAGCCCTTTTTATTTCTGTCTTGTCTCCTTTTGTTGCTATTCTTGGCTTCCACCCATTTAGTCAAAATGGAAAGATGTTTTTCCCAGCAGAATGCAACCATCCTCCATCACAGATGGGCTGGGAGTGCCTTTTGCTGTGTGGCCACCGCTGTCACATCCTTCTGGTTCTCTGACAGTGTTCTGCCAGTGTTTGGCCCGTAAGGACTGGTGAACACTGTAGCTGGCTTCCTCCTTTTGTCCTTGTCTGGCTTGCTGAGGAACCACCGTTGCTGACAGTTCAGGTTTATGAGCTCTGTCCTTCTCTTTTCATATTCAGCTCAACCAGTTCTCTTGGCGGTGATCTTTCTGATTTGATTTTCTCTACTTCTTGACTGAAGAAAAGCACCCCAACTTTTCTTCTGCTCTAGAAAGAATCATTTGTCCTGACTTGACTTCACTCAAAACATCTTGCCCAGCTTTCTCAAATTCTTCTCCAGAGGCACTATTGTGGTACAGAGAGGCTTCAGTCTTGCCTCTGCTGTCTTAAATCAACCAAAGATGACAACCCCTCCCAACGCTTCCAAGGTCCTGTGAACTAACTGACCCGATGGATGGGCCACCTGCCACATTCTGAGGCAGTGTACCAGCTCATTCAGCCTTTCTTCCTCTATTGCCATTTGGGCTGAAGTCCTGAACATCTTTCCATCTGGTAGTGTCAAGAGTCACATGCAGTCTCCTGTACGATTCAAGATAACAGGAGTGGCAGGCTGCTAGGAAAAGGTCCAAGAAATGAAAAGATTTGGGGTCACTAACAGAGCAAAGGAGCTGGTTGGCCAAAGTCTGTGTGCATCTTCGGAGCTGTCTGTGTCGAGCACAGTGGGTTGCCAGCCACAGTGCTGTGTGTGAAAGACAAACAGCTCAGGCCCAGCAAACACACGAGCGAGCTTTGCAGTCCTGCGGCCCAGCTGAAGCCTGTGGAAGGTTCTTCCTGATACCTTTAAAAGGCCTCAGCATCTCACAACAGTGTTGATATTTTTCTCTTCCAATACTATGATCAAATAAGAGAAGGCATCGATTACTGGCAGGAGAAACATGCCCTGTGGTGCTCGCCCAAGAGTAAGTTGTGTGAAATACAGGTAATGATTTTTAATACCATTGCTTATATCAAACACTATCAGAAGTTTTACTCTTTTATGCCAACTTAACTCTGCTGAGCAAAAATGTAGTAAAAATTCCGAGTATTAAGATGTTTGCTGTAAATATTCATCTGGTTTCAGTGACACCCCAAGAACTGTTAAAAATGTATAGCAAAGGGGGTGGAAAAAGCATTGTTTGGGGGACTTATGGGATATAAACCACATGCTTCTTCTCCCCTTTCTGTAAAATATGTGTAACATTATCCACTACGTCTGCTTCACCTCGTCATGTTTTATCAAGATGTTCCCAAGATGGATTGGATTCAGCAAAGATGAAAAAGAATAATGAGAATTTGGGAAAGTTGCATCATATTGAGAAATTTTAAAAGCTTTATATAGCCAGGAAAAGGGGAATTAGTGACATGAGCGGAGTCCTTAAAAAGAGAGCAGGAAGCAAAAAGGGTTTTGAAAGAAAAGGGCTCTTGATCCAAGAGCTAAAAACTCAAGATCTGATGGCAGGATGCCATTGTAGAGCAGGATGGTGGGTGATTTTTCTCTGAAGTTAAGCTTTCATCTAAAAGAAATGGCCTTGTTCAGTGATAGGTGTGGGCTTGAGGCAGGACTCGATAGTCCGTGGTGTGTGTAGTGCTCCAGTGATCCTTGGTTCTCTTAACGATGCCTTCGGCATTGAAAACTCTTCTGGTTTGAAGAGTGCCTTATACATTTTGGGTGGAACCATTAGCCAGGTCTTAGGAGCCCAAAAGATAATAGGCAAGTGCCATCTCGCCAGCCCTGTGCAGTCACGTTACATCCCTCTCTAACATGCCAGCGATGAAATTACCATGCGCTTCCTTGGCGGCACCGTAGCGTTAAGGTCTCTACGCTCCCCATGCTGTGGGCACTGAGGAGAAAAGCAAAGAGCTCCCACAGACCCATTTTGACCTCTCTGCACAACTGGTTTTCGTGTGTCTTTAGGAGCAGGGGATTGCGGTGGTGGTGCTGAGGAGGGAATCCCAGCACAGCTAATTATGTAAACTGCTTTGCAGTCGAACAGCGCTACCGTAAATGCCAAGTATTACTTTTCTGTGTTGGGTAATAATCGTTACCACTTCGGCGTCCCTCCTCACTGGAGTGTAATCACTGATAGGAGGATTAAGGCCAGAGAGGGGCCCTCCTGAAATGAAAATCCCAGCCCAGGCTTGCTGGTTGCATTCTGGGTCCTAAGAGATAGCTCCCAGCTCCCCCCATGTTAGACCTAACCACGCTGCCACCGAGGACCATGTCTCAGCACTGACTTCTCTAATGGGGCCAGTAGACATCAGTCATTAGTTGAGCTACGGGCCATGTTTGTATGTGGGTGGAAAAAGGCAGCCTTGGAAAAAAGCACGATGTAAAAAAGACAGTAATGGAAATCTTAATGAGTCCTTCTCATTAAGAGAGGACTGATCGCTTGAGTCTGTCCTCTCTTCATTCACACTCCCTTCTGTGCAAAAGAGCTTTTCAGAGCTTGGGCAGAAGGCTGGCACCGTGGTGGTTAAAGTAGTAGGCTCAGCCATCAGGGATCTAAGCTCTGGCACCTTTTCTCTTCCCTTCTATCAGCTTAGACAAGGACTGTCCCCACCCAGAGCTCACGAAGTACGACTGCAAATGGCAACTTCTGCTTAAAGATTATGGGGGGGGTGCAGAGCCACATTTAGATGGCATTTGCATTGTGTGGGGCTGGCCAACTGCAAACCAGAGGGAGTTTTGGCTGGGAGTGTGGATACCCAGTGTGCACACAGTCACTTGCAAGTGGAGATTGCTGCGTTTCCTCTTTGGCTGTGAAAGGCCTGTGCATTCTGGGGGGAGTTTCTCCTCTGGAGCCTTTGTGCCTTGAAAATTGGTCTTCCTCTTTCGAACAGAAGCACACAATCCCTAAGTAAATGGGAGCAATGGAAAACAGGGTCCATCAGGACCATCTGTAAGTAGGAAGTTCCCATTCTGGTCCATGACTGATCTGTTCAGGCTTTTGATCCAGGAGTTGGGCTGAGCTGCATTCATACCACACGTGTGAGAGGAAAAGCACCAGGCTCATTTTGCAGTCGTATTAAGCCACCAGGTCAGGGAGCTGTTTCAAATTAGAACATCTTATTGATTTCTTTTTAATACCTTCAGCTAACCAAACTCCCAGCCTTTCTCAATAGCGTTTCAAACCTTAAAAGGATCGGGAACGCAAGCAGGTGACTTTTGCGCGTTGTGACTGAAGACAGCGAAAGCTTAACAAAGTGATTTTAAACGTGACTGAAATCCTCAAGGTTTAGCATGGAGAACCTCCTTACACCCTCCTTACCAACCAGGTTACAGTCAGAGGTGGGGATCATTAGGAAAGGAGAAAGAGGCATTAATTTTTAAAATGTTGCTTCATCCCCAGCATCCTTGCGATCAATATTTGAACACTTCTCCTTTCCACTCCCCAGGCAGTAATTTGAGAGGCACGCAGAAAAATGCATTAGCTTCACTAAAGTGAGCAAATTCAGGGCCCTTTCACCACTGTGTAGTGCCTTTTGTGGCTGTTCAGACCACTGTAACCGAGAACAACATCTCACCCTTCTCCCTCACCCCCAGACCTTGATTCTGTGGTGGTTGGGCAATGGCCCAGGCTGCCCAGGGAGGTGGTGGAGTCGACATCCCTGGAGGTGTTTAAAAAATGAGTAGATGTAGCACTTGAGGCTGTGGGCTAGTGGGTAGGGAGATGATGGGATGAAGGTTGGATGTGATGATCCTAGAGGTCCTTTCCAGCCATAATGATTCTATGATTCTGTGATCAAATCCTGCTTTCGATTACTGCTGGAGTAATCCAGACCACCCAATAAACAGGATTTTAGAGTAAAACTGTTACTGACCACTTTTTACAGGGATGGAGGAGAAAGGGCATCTAAAAGGCACCCACCCTGTCCCTGCTTCTCTGCCACATTCACAAAACTGGAAAAACAGGAATTGCTAAAACTCATTTGCAGCAGGGATGGGGTGTCTGTTTATTTTCATGAACCCTATCCCAGCCCAGCTGATTTTGCAGGAATTTGGCAAAGAAAATAAGGCCTATTTAGCCTTCAAAACCAGGATTGCCTGTAGAATATGCCCCAGAACCCAACTCTCTGCCATTCCTGTTGCACCAAGATAGAACCTTTGTGTGTGACGTTAACTACTGGCCCCAGACACCCCGAGCTAGAGCAGCAATGAGTTGTCAACACAAAACTGAAGTGAGTTGCAAGTGGTGCTGCATTTTGAAACTACGTCCCCCAAGACCTCAGTGCGGTTCGGTGCTGCTTGTCCTGGGGAAGGGTCTCCTCGGCTGCATGGCCTGTGACTGTGTCCTTGTGTGGAGCAGCCCTGGCCTGTCCTAAGCTCTTGGGAACCCATGAGCTGCTTCAGACCCCCCCCAGGTGATCAGTAGGGGAGGGGTTTATATCTCTTTAACAAAGGAAGGAGGAAATGTGGTTTGATATCTTGGGAGGCAGCCTCCCACGTGAAAGGAACAGCAGAGTCTTGTCAGTGTTCCTGGAAACGTTCAGCAGCAGGAGCTTAGATTCTCAGAGGCCTTTGAGAAGCTTCTGCTTCTTTGAGCAAGTCTGCCAAATACTGTACAAGTGTCCCCAGAACTACTGCCTGATTGCCACCTTATGCCATGAGTACCCCCATTTGGTCCTGTGGACAGGCACAACTGCATCTACCTGTGTGTGGTCCTTCACAGCTGCAGCCCTAGAGTCAGGTGAACTGAGGTGTCCAAGTCAAGGTTGGAGTGGGGCCAGAGGAGCCCCAGCAGTGCTGGGAGGGCTGGAACCCCTCTGCTGGGAGGCCAGTCTGGGAGAGTTGGGGGTG